>WOXC01005834.1:600000-762500 GCA_011680675.1 Gymnobelideus leadbeateri | reverse complement strand
TAAAACTATTTTTAATTAAGACAGTGATTCACTCAATGAATATTTATTAAATTCCTACTATGTACAAAGCACTCTGCTGAATGGTAAAAGCATTATCAGACAGTAAACTTCAAAAGTTCACATGTACATTTGCCAGGGGAAACAAAGTTTAGACATTCCTCTTATGAAATATAGATATACTCTGGCATAACATTTGGCACATGTAACTTGGCAATCGCTTCACTGGGAAGACAGTGATTAGGAGAAAGAAAACAGGGTTGGGAGTCATGAGGCCTGAGTACTTGTCCCAATTTTTTTGCAGGATACTTCGTTCAGTTACGTATTGCTAATTCAAAAAAAATACCCCTAGAGTATCGTTGGTTATTTAATAATAATTATAATGATAATAGTAATAATGATATAATCACTAGCATTTATATAGCGCTTTAAGATTTGCAAAGCGCTTTTACATTTTAAATCATTTGATTTATTTACAATAAATTTCATCAATATAAATGGTGATAACAATGTCTGATCTACCTACCTCACAGTGTTGTTGCAAAGGCAAAATAAGGAAATAGATGTGAAAGCACTTTGTCAGAAACTTAAAGGGACCATACAAATACAAGGAGTTATTATTATGTCCATCAGCATGAATAGAGAGGAAGTGTCTGGTTCCCGAATTGAGGATGTTGATTGGATACGAAAAATATAAGAAAAAATAAGAAAAATATATAAGAAAAAACACACATCATGGATGCAACAAAACCCCTCTTCACCTTGAATTGTTTGTTTCTTAAGTCACTTTCTAAATTTGATCATTTTTACTTTTTTAAAAAATTATGTGGATAAAGCTATTTTGCTCATCATGGTTTCTGTTAGCTATTTAGGAAATGATCATAAAAAATATATATATCTACTCTGACAGAGTTTTCATCCATTAAACTATGTCAAGGAGCCCTTAAACGTTAGATTCATTTTCCCCCACTCTCTTAAAAAGAAAAACTGTAACACACATCTGTGACCTAGCAACAATATGGTTTGAAATAGTTTCCAGATCAGTGAACTGTGCAATACCTTCAAAAATGGGATGACAAAAGGTCGCAGTGGGAAGTTAGTAGCTTCTTGCAGTTTGGAATGAAATTCTTCAATTGTCAAAGTAGAGTTCTGTAGGATAATATATATATATATTATAAATACATTTGTTTCTTGGTAAAATAGTGAAAACATTAAAATAAACAATTACCAGAACTGTTACAACACATGGCATAGTAATAAGCAGAAATACACATGGGAAGCAGTATTGACTTAATAAAAATATATTGACTTGGTAGAAAATAATAGACATTATGATTTAATGTATCACCCATCTCTGAGGCATGTGTACAGAGTAACTGCATGTTAATATGTAATGTTAAACACAACTATATGCTGTTCATCATTAGATAAAGCATTGTTTCGTTCTGGATTAAATTTGGGCAATTAAGAAAATCTTCTAAAAACTACTACCTGGAAATAATACAAACATGAAAATACTTAGAGAGAGAAGAGAATATTTAAAGGGACAGAGGCATGGATTATCTAAAAGAAAATTTGCCCTATTCAATTTTAATCGCCAGTGTGACTACTTGGAAGAAGTCAAAGGAACTACCTATTTTTTCCACCAAAGTACCCTTATCTGAGGGTAATTAGCACCACTAGTGAAACCATGGTGGAAAATAAGGCCCAAAAAAGGTTAGATTCTTGGTTGAGTCATTCTGATTGATAGAAGAAAGGTACACTCTTCCCATGCCCACAAACACTTGACTCCCAAAAGAAATTATGGAAAAAGCATGTTGACAGCTGATTTACTACTAATATTGGGGGAGGGGAGAGTAAAAGGATGGTAGAAAGGAACAGAACCCATACACTAAAGAGACTGAAAGTAACAACTTAAAGCATTATTTTGTTATTGTTATTTTCTTACTGTTCTGACCTGTGATTCACAGGTTTAAGGAACTTAAGGGGAGAAAAACACCTTCTATCAATGCAAAATAACAAATGTTCTGCAAGTTATAATCTTAGAGTTGCTTGAGGCAATGGGAAATTATTACACTCAGGGTGTCACATAGCTTGTACACATCAGAAGCTTGATTTAACCCAGGTAGTTTTGATTCCCAGACTAGCATTCTATTATATTATACTAACAACAACAACAAACCAACAAAACCAAATATGTGTTCCTTATAAAATTTGCCTTAGTCAGGGTCAAATAATAAATAATAAATTATTTCCTCCATGGAAACTAGGGAAAAAAATCAAATTAAAAAAAAAGCAATAGAAACATTGAGTCCTTAATTTCTCCTCAAGGTAGCAAATTATCCAACTAGTAGGGAATATACACACAGCTGATTAAAGGACTTTTACAAATCTTTACAGAATATTAATCAGATGAACACAGCTTTAAAATTAGGGGGGAGAGGGGAGGAAGTAGGAACTACCTATTTTATATATCCCTTCCTTCATTGACATTCAGGGGATTATTGTCTAAAATCCAGGCCTCTCATAGCATGTTCTTAAAATGAAACTATTCAAGTTTATTTAACAACTTATTTAAATTTATTTTATTTGAGAACAACTTGGTTTGGAGTTATCTTCTGATGCTACAAAATTTGCTTGGCAACTTGTTTTCACTATCTTATAAAAATTATTAAGTTTTTCCAGGAGAAATTTTCTCCAACAATTCTAACAACTGAAATGTGAAAGACTTTAGATGGCAGCTAAGGTAGCTTTCCGTGATATAAATTTGTCTGTAAGACAATGTTAACCAAGAATGTATCAAGAGATCTACAAGATAGTAACTACATTCTCTATTCTTTATTAAAAATAAAGAGATAGGAACATAATTGATTAAAAGGAAAGTTTGGGATTGGACTTGATGGCAAAATTTTGTTTATTCTTGTTTGTTTATGAAATACTACTTTTTTTCCCCCAAGCTCCAAAAATGAATTCTAACTTCATAAAAATAGCTCATCCATTAACTACAAAGATCTGGGATAGGAAAGATGCATCCCAGTCCAGAATCCCTTGCTCATGAATATCTATGAGTGCTCTAAACCCCACGTCTTTGATGCTGTATCATGGAATCTGAGTCAGAAAGGTCCCCAGAGGCAATCTAATCCAAATTACACCTGAACAAGAATCTCCTTCATACAGATTTTTGCGAGGCACATCTAATGTGGCTTAACCTAGGTCAAGCTCATATAATGAAAGAAGCATTATTTAGTTAAAAGGACACAAATCAAAGAGAAAGAAGATCTAGATTTCAGAATCATTCTGGTCATTATAATGTGTACTGATTCTGTGACTTTGGTCAAGTGCATATTTAGTTTCTTTCAGTTTTTAAATTGAGAATAATGCCTTAGGTCTCACTCAATTACAGAAAATAATTGTGTATTTGAAGAGTCTGGAGGGCCTCAGACTGAAAAGTGTTAAAAGGCCAAATAGGAGACCAGTGTCTTATTCCAAGTTCTACCATTTCTAAGCCATGGAACCTTGTGCAAGATACCTAAAAGTTCCTCACCTGACAGCTCAAAATGACAATAATATTCACAAGTGAAAAATAAAATCAACAAAAACATATGAGAGCACTTTTTAAATGGCAAAAGGTTGCTGTAAAATTGCTAACAGTATATAAACTAAGGCACCATTATTAGGAGGTGGTGAGTTTCTAGTGGCATCAATTATATAATTAATCAATATATTAGTAGAACACGGCTTTCTTGCTATTTCTCAGCTCGATTTCATACATTAATTAGGGAATTCCTCACACTAAAGCCAAAATTTACTTTTTAAAAATAGCAATTAGCCTTGGGGTCATGCCAATGTATCAGTGAAACTTATAAGGAAGGACCTTAATAAACAAACTATCAACAGGTTCAAATCCGTACTTTATTTTAGTTGGGAGATGATACCAACCATGATACATATACAGATAAATATAGAGTTAATTCACACTGCATATTTACTCTGGGCTGGAACCAATTATCATATTTTACATACAACTATACTATGAATAGAGTGAATTCAAATACTGTGACCACTTAGGGATGATTTCACATTATTCTCACTTATTGGGACCAAGATGTACAAAAACACCTCTCTACCAAAAAGAATTTTGTATCATTCCATCTTTATCAGACAGATAGCAAATGAAGTCATAGGCCAGGCTTATATACAATTATAACACTCTCCCCCAACTGTTCATTTAGAATTTGGGACTACATTAACATTCATTTGTCAGAGAAAGCCCAATCTCACATTGTGAGATGTAAACCAACTCTTTTAAGGAATACCATAAGAACCAATTTGTCTACATCCAATAAAACATTGTCCTTCACAAGGAGTAGGGAGGGAACAAGTTGTTTGGCATTTGCTTACCACCAATCCTAGTACAAGAGTGCGAACTCTTTCCCCTATTTCTGGTGAAATGTCATTGCCGAACTGCTGCAAGGTGGTAAGAAATCTCTTCAATTTGCTGAGTTGCCTTGCTCCACAGGCTGGTGGTAACTGCTGATTAGCCAGAGAGGAAGAGGAAGAAGAGGAAGGCCCATTGCTAAAGCCATTGGGTGGAGATGGGGCTCCATTCAAAGCTGTGGGTGAATGGCTTGTGCCATTAGTTACTGTCAGAAGCACAAAGCAAGAAGAAAAATGAAAATAAAATTCTGTGGAAAGGAAGTCACAGGTAACTATTTCTAGTCGATTTTTAAGATGTGAAAAATGTTCAGACTTTTGGTAAAGTACTTTGACTTCACAGATACCCCAGGTTGAAATTTTGCTTGATTAAATGGCCTGACTCCTCATAAATAAATACTTCTTATATCCACACAGGCACTGATAATGAATGGAGTCTGCTACAGAGTGGGGACAGCCTTCGCTCCCATGTGCACATATGCCAACCACCTGAAACATTTCAATCATGGAACAAGCAGCATTTGGATGTCAGCCTTTTGTCATAGGCTTATATCAATATAACAGGAATATTCTTCTCTAAACTGCTCCTCTAGAAAAAATGTACATTTGGTGGAGACTAAATTTATCACTGAACATTTTTAATCGTGTTTTGTACACACAACTGACAGCTGTGTTTATAAAAACAGGACTTTCAAGTTTTAACCTTCTACCACCCAATTAGAAGGCTATTTTCTCCCCACATATTTCTTTAACCACTTCTTTAGGGAAAATGCAAATTTTCTGTGAGATGGCAGAATGCATACAGCATTAATTGAGAATTTATTTCCTGGAGTTGAAATGGGACATCCTAATGCAGAGTTGTAATGAGAGATAGCATGGATGTATGCCAATTTGTTCAATTTATTCCTGATAAAACTGATTTAGGCATTAATGTAATAAACTACAAGGACTCTGGTAGAAAGAAGAAAGCAGATCTTTAATGAAAGGGAATGGCAAAATTAGTAACTGTTTAAATGGTGACTACATTATTTGTCAGGTGAGGCTGCATTCAATTCATCAATCTAGTGCCATTCTGAAGTATTCATCTCAGACAAGGTACTGTAACTGACATATTGTAAGCAATTCCTCATAAATAATTCTTTTTAATACTGTCAATACTTTGCTTTCTCCAAATGAGAAATTTTGTTATGAGTTATGCACGTTTGAGACCACTAATCCAGCCTTATACCTAAAGATTCACCAATAACTCGCCTGGAAATAACTGCCAAACTTGGGTCCTCAAAACAGCCATCTATATTTCCTGGTGACATTAGGGAACAGCCAACCAAAAACAACAGAAGCTGTCAGCATTATAGCTTGGCACCATTCAAGGTAACCAGCTCCTTATGAGTTTAAAAGGTCTGTTAGATTACAACGAGACATGATATAAACAGCCTGGGATAGGTATAAAGCCAATTCTTCTACTCCAACAATTTTTAAGACATTAATATGTAGATTCTTTACTTTTCATAGGTTTCTTTCATTTACATGGATTTCATAGCACACATTCAACAAGCAGTATCATTTCCAATAGACAGTGGTTTGCTAGCTCAGCAAAATCCTTTTGACATCAGAACCTTAGGAAGGACTGAAAAGTGCTACCTACTATCCCTATTGGAATACACTGAAGATGAGGGGGACTTTCTACTGTCAGAAAGTTCTGTTTTTCCCCCAGAAAACAGAAAGCAAATAGACTTCCACGCACTTATTCATAAGCTACAGCCAGAGCCAAACTGGCACAAAATATCAGAGATCTGAGAAATTCAAATCAAGAAGGATGCTGTTTGTTTTAAACCTGACCACATGATATTCCTATAATGCAATGGCCCTAATATGATACGGTCATGTGGCTCTTCTTATTTGTAAGAGAATAAAAAAGAAGACCTAGCTAGTTTAGCTGGGGGAAAGGGGATGCCTGGTACAGATATAAAACAATTTTGGAAGGATTGAGCATATCCCCAAGAATAAAGCCAAGTCAAATAAATCAAAATGAATTGCAGTATACTCAATTATTTGTTCAAGAATAAGTTATCAGATCAAGATGACCTATGTTTAAAAGTAGGTTTCTTAATTTTAAAAAGTTCAACCAAATGACAGATAATGAAGCAATTAAGAAAAAATGGGATGACTCAGAAATGAACCACAAGTCACTGACCTAAGCCAAATTTCGGCATTATGGGGATCTGGAGGAAGGATGTAGGGGGGTTGCATTATTTTCACATTATACGTTAATGTTGGAGTTTTTGTTTCCCTATCCCTTATACGTAAAAAAATGCAGCAAGGAAAAAAAACAAAGAAAGGAAGAAACTAGGCTAATTACACGTTGTGGGTGTGAATGAACTGCTTCTTGGCGCTCCTTGGGTCGTTGGAGGAGGTGGCATCGTTGGAGGCGTCAGTCGGGATTGTGTCTTCACATCCACAGGTGAGTCTGGCATTGTGGAATGCTTCTCACTGCGATCTGTAAGATAACCACAAGGAATAGATTATTTTATCTTTTAAGCACAGCAGCTCTTCAGATGAGGTTAACTCTCCCCACCTCTCATCCCGCCCCCCCAACACCTCCTCAATGAGGCTGTGCCATGAATAAAAAAGGATTGATATTTTCTGTGGATAAAACAAGCCCATCTACTGAAACTCAAAACGGAATTGCATCATCGAAACCTCACTTAAGAAGGTGCAACACAGATGGTAGGCTCTCGTTTGTAACTAGGCTATATTATCTTCTATATTTATTTCTGGCACGTGCAGATGCTACCTTGATAGTATTGGATGGGATAAAACAACTTCACTGGCAATTTCAGCCAACATTAGCAAGCAGGAATAAATGGATGAGAAGGGAAGGATAGCAATGAATCCCCCTTATGACAACTCAGGAAGAACTAAAGCCTCCTGCTTTGTTGTACAGGTGAGATAGTGGTAGGGGCCAGCCCTCTTTGTGACTATTCTCTGTAACACCTGCTGCCCCTGCCCATCTTTTGTTTTCAAACTATTAGACAGAGCAGTTTAAATACTCCATGTCTCCTGGACATATTTTCCACTTCAATTTCTTTTCCTGTCCTATTCTAAAAGCATCAATAAATAAATACCATATGCCACATAATGAAGGCTATCTTTTCTTTATTTAGTAGTCATGTGTTTATATGCCATTATTACAGGAGGTTGGTTGTGCTATTTCAATTTACAACCTTGATCAAAAGGGGGGTGGGGAGAAAAGGAAGAATGAATCTTAATTCTAAGAAACATGGAAATGTTAAAGAAAACCCGTATTACATGTGGATCAAATGAGAACCTACCATATCAATAAGAAGGGGGAAAGATTAGATTCTATTCACCTGCTCTATATCCTAGCTTCCTAGGCTTGTCTGAAGGTAAGTTTTGATCATGTTAAATAAAAAGATAGATTTACCTTGAATATAAAAGCATAGTACCCATTATATAGTAAGTGAACTTACTATTCCATTAAAAAGTGCCTCATATCTAATGTTAATCAGTAATTAAGGGGAATCTTTCAATAATGCATTTTCCCAAATGATACACCTTTCCTACCAAATGTTAAATATTTTCCTTAATCTAATTCTATTTTACTTATCAATTCAATGTTCTCTGCAAAGTAACAAGTACCTCCAGAAACCATATGCCAGAAATATCAAAGAATTCTTATTTTGTAATTTTATAAATTGCCTAATTGTTCATAGGGGGACAACAGATTCAAAGTGTAAAATACTATCTTTTCTCCTTAAATAACTAATATTACATGTTTAAACATCATTTTAAAAGTAAATAACATAAAATACTGATAGAGAATTATTTTAAGGAACAATACTACTTTTTCAGATGATAATTGTTCTTAAGTTTATTTAGGAGAAATTCCCAACATGATCATTATTATTAATAAATAGAAAAGAAAATTCCAGATTTGTAAATTGTGGCCCTTTCACAAAACCATCTCACATTCAGATCACCATAGATATTTTTTTCCTCAAAGTCCCTTTAGTAATCCTCATTTATGCTGAAAATATTTTATTAGGGAGAACTATTCAAATAATTCAAATAGAGTATTCAAATAACCTAATAATCACAATAATTTAAAAATTTTCATTGCTCTGGTTTATGGTATCAGCAATGCTGCTTCAAAGTCCAAAATCTTGACAAAAAGACAGGCAATGTCCTTACAGATTAGTGAAAGTGTATTTAATTGGTGGAAGATGTACATATGGAAAAAAAAAGTATCTTGTTACTTAGATCATAAACTTATCTTATTACTAAGCTAGAGCATTTCATCTACAAAAAAATATTCTAAATAAATATTCATAGAAGCTAAACTCAAATTTGTTTCTGCAATAGTTAAATTTATCTCACATTCTACTCACCTCAACCAACCTCAGCAACAAGGGAATAAATAGCTTTCAGCTTATGTTGCAACTGAGGGAAGAGTACAGCAGCAAATACAGGCCTTCCTAAATAAAGGCAAATATTTCTGTCATGCCAAGAAAGGAGGGAGAAAGGGAGGCTTGCCAGAGCTGGTTGGGAGATAACAGTGGGAACGGCTGGTCCATCTGGTTTTCATTCTGCTAACACTCATATTGAACTGTTAGAGAAGGCAGTCCAGATACACAGATTTGAAGCACGTGGGTGCACAGACGGAGAAAGGAAGGGGGTGGGGCAAGGCAGGAGGAGAGGAAAGAAAAAGAAAAAATATATGTGAGAGAGGAACTAATGGAGTAAGAAAGTCCAGAGATGGAGGATTAAATGATAAGGGAAGGAAAAGAGGAGAAGGAAGAGATAGACAGGAGATGGAAGAGGGGGAAAAATACACTTAAAAGTATTTTTTTAAAGCAGGGGACAGCTCCAGTTTATAAAGAATCTGTACACCTATCTGGTTTGCTTACTAATGACAATTTAAAAAACAACTTGGACTCACTCTTGGAATTTTTTTCCCTTTTTGTTCATTATAGGCATACTCTTACATCTGTAAAGTTCATTACAGGTATATTCTTACATCTGAAAAGTTCTTGAACACTTGCTTTTAGCCACAATTTCCATATGATTATTTTCTAAAAACACTTAGTATATATACCCCCTTGCCGAGAAAAATAAATAAATCCCCAAAGTAGTTGCTTCTTAAGAATTTTCAAGTTTTCTAAACAAAATTATAGTTCTAGGGGTGGCTAGGCGGCGCAGTGAGTAGAGCGTTGGCCCTGGAGTCAGAGGGACCAAACAGAGTTCGGATCCCACCTCAGACACTTAAGGCACACACAAACAAACAAACAAACAAACAAACAAAAACACCTAGCCATGTGACCTTGGGCAAGTTACTTAACCCCAATTGCCCTCTAAAAAAAAATTATAGTTCTAAAAACACAGTCAGGCACTACCACAAGGTGTGTATGGATAACACTTCAGAATGCTGATATTAGCAAAGGTTAAGGGTAATCAAATGGAACTTAAACCCAAAAGTCCAGCAAACTTGGACAAAGTGGGGTCCATCTGTAATTTATTCTGCCTTACTGGATGCAATCACCCTTAGAGAGAGATGGTGAAACAACAACCAGTACCAACACACACACACACACACACACACACACACACACACACACACACACACACACACACACTCTCTCTCTCTCTCTCTCTCTCTCTCTCTCTTTTTTTTTATTCACTCACCCCTCTCTCTGGTGCAGTTAAAATAAATTCAGAAAATATGTTTCAAGTATGCTGATATCTATTACATTTGTTTTGCATTATATTCTTTTAAAATTCTGAAACACACACTTGAAACTTTTATAGCAATGAGCACAAGCTATGACTTAATCACAGAAGCATTTAACTCCTTTTTGAATTAGAGAATATATTAAAACCAACTTTAAATTATGACATTTCATGTGTAGATATCTGGTTTATGAAATTATAGTGTTCTTGTTCTATATTCAATTTTAGGAGTTATTTTTACAACTATAGCTAGTTAATTTAGGTGAACAGTGATATTTACTGTAAGAAGTGCCAAAAACCTATGAGACAGAGATAGAAAAGTGTAATATGTGAAGAGGTATGCATAGGCAAATGGATCAACATTACTTTCCTTAACCTAAACGAATTAGGCCACTTTTAAACAAGACAGTCTTTCATATGTGGTAACATTTCAACTCATATGGCACACATCCAGGTCAAAAGTACCAAGGAAAGTTAATGCATGGAAGAAAATATGGTATATATAAATACATTACTGATACCATTTCAATATCCAATTCAATGTCAGGTCTTTGTAAAAGTGGTATGTTTTCCATTTCCTTTTTTAAATAGGAAAAAAAAGAATGCTATAATATGCTGTGGCATTTATTTTACTTTTAGTTCAAACAGTTCCAGATGTACATTTAAGGTATGAAGAATTTTTAATAGATACTCCACTCTACTTTTTCAATATCATATTATACAATGATAACATTAATAACAGTAACTGGTAGTGTGTATACATAGAGATGCCCATTTATATGCACACACACATACACACAGAGTCCTGTTAACACAGATAATATTACGTGGGATAATGTGAAGTTATATGTTTGTTGAATATGAAGTTTCATCTTCTACTTTGTACTATATTTCTACATACACATCTTAATGTGTGTTCCAAATAGAAAGGCATAGTATTTTATTCACCTTTGTATTCCCTTCAGTGTCTAGGCCAGTACATTGAATAAAGTAGGTAGTCAGTTACTCAGCAAACATTTATTAATTGCTTGGTATGTTCCAGACACTATGCTAAAAATTGGGAAAAAGACAAAAAATGTGATTCTGTTGCCCTCAAGAAACTCACATGGGAAACAACATGACAATAGCTAGGTACATTCAACATATAAAAGTTTGTTGGACTAAAAGCATCCAAAGTAAGTAACACTTGCAAGAGTCAATTCACGAGCTATACAATATGGAAGGGAAGGACTAAATAACACAGCAAATGAAATAATAAAAACAATAATGAGGAAAATAGCAGTTTACACTTGGACAACTATTTACCTTTGAAAATATTTTTGAAGGCCTGATATCACTTAATTCTCATAATAATCTTGTGAGATAAGCAGGATATTATGACTATCATCCCTATTTTACAGATGTAGAAACTGAGATCCAAGGGGGAAAGTGACATACTCAAAGTCCAGCTTCAGCCCTCAACTTCTTATGAACTTCTTGTGTGGTTTTCAAAGTCACTGATGTGCAACAGAAATTCCTCATTGGTCAAATGAAAGGGTTACTTTCCAGATCTAACTTTCAATTGGTCAATAATTACTTGTCATCTATATTCTGTTAATTTATCTGTATCATTGGACCAAAAAAGCTGGTAGTAAGTGAAAGAACCAAGACTAGAACCCAAAACTTCTTACTAACAAAGCTAAATGCTCTACCAACTAAATCTCAATACTTCTAAATGGAAACCTGTGAATGTTGCTGATGCTCTCTCTCTTTTGGGGGGGGATGGGGAAGATGTAAAGAGAATACATGGATGAGAGAAAGGAATGAACTCAAATTTTTACTTCATCACACTCTATATAACAGATATAGTTCTCTCTGGTATGGAAGCCATTCCTTTATATTAAAATTGTGAAATAGATCCTCCAACCATAAAGAAACTAGGATTCACAGGGAAGTTAGCTGACTTTTCGAGGCTCCTATAACTAGTTATCAGCAAACCTGGGACAAGAAACCAGTTCTGAAACATAGCTAATGGAGAAGGCTTAAGTGATCAAGCTTGCCACCAAAGTTATTTACTTGGACTATTTCCTTTGAAGATTTAGATACAGAAGAAATGTAAAAAAAAGAAGAAGAAAGAAAGAAAAAGAAAAAAGGACAGACAAGCTACCTGAAATCACTTATGTTTTAATTCTCACAAATATTACTTATAATTTATAAAATCACCCCAAATCAAAGATGCCAGTTAATCTATTTTGTATACATGAGTGAAACTTAAAGAGAGTGGATTTTGTCCACATGGCCAGTGCAGCATGGTGGTAACATAGGCCAGGAAAAAGTCAGAGATCTGATCTTCAGCCCCCAACTTTTCATGAACTTCTTGTGTGGTTTTCAAAGCCACTGATGTGACTTCCTTTTTGGTCAAATGAAAGGGTCACTTTCCAGATCTAACTTTCAACACATCAATAATTCCTTGCCGTCTATATTCTTTTAGTTTATCCATATCATTTGCAATAAACCAACCCCTATCATATCAAGAATATGTAACTCCTACCTCTAAACATTATACACAAGAGACAAGCACACTTAAGTTTTAACAAGGGAACGAAGACCTAATAAGGAGCTGGAAACCAAGCTGGAATATGGTACTCGCCTGCCTAGACTTCAATTTCTTTATCTGTAAAAGGAGGGAATTGAATTAAGATTATTGCTAAAGCCTTTTCCAACTCTGTATGAAAATCTGGAGTCACCATTACTAAACATATGATTTTAATATAAACAGAATTTTCCCTTTGCCCTTACAAGTGTCTAAATAAAGGGCAGAATTTGAAGAAAAGCAGGTTTCAGCTTAATATAAGGAGAAAAAAAGTCTCTAAGAATTAAAATTATACGAGCTTAGAGCTACTCTCAGGCATTGGGGCTTCTCTCTCATTAGAAGTATTCAAGCAATTACCAGGTAAGTTGTAGAAGGGATTCTTCAGGTATAGGCTAGCCTCTGATCACCTATCCAACTGTTTCAGTTGACTCTACAAATTGTGTCTAAGACAGAGCAATATTTTTGTTATCTTCATATTTTGTCAAATACTGTTCAGAAAGTTAGCATAGTATGTGTGGTGCAAAGAGTATCGGACTTGGGAGTCACAAGACCTGATTTTACATCCTGGCTTCAACACACTAGTTGCATAAACACAAGGGAGTCAATTAACCTGAGTCTCAGTTTCTGAAGCTATAAAATGGGTATAATAAAACTTCACACTACTGGATTCATAGGGGGTGTTATGAGTACAGCAACCTGTAAATTCTAAAGTGACATCTGTAAGTATATCCTTACTACTGGTATTAGTTTTACCCTTTGGGGCCAAGTAAAATAAATTTAGTTCTTGCACATAACAACCATTCAAATACTTGAAGGCAGTGATTACATCTTCTTTACTCCAGGAGAAACATCCTCTCTTCCTGGCAATCCTACATGACAGGATGTAAGTTCCCTTACTGTCCTAATCATTCTCCTTTTCTATATACTCTGGATTACCAATGTCTCACCTAAAATGTGGCTTGCAGCATCGATCGTGATTCTTCAGATATACTCAAAATAAATAACAATAAAGTGAAACTATGACCTCATTTGCTCCAGAGTTTATTTTTGTTAATGCTGCTAGACCATGGAAAATCATTTGGCTCCTGCTGACTTGTTGACTATTTAAATCCATTCATGTGAAGAATAAAACCAAACAAATGAATTCTGCCTCCCCAATGACTTGCATCCATTCTCTCTTCATTTCCATTGCCAGGACCCTAAGACAAATCTTCAGTCCCACCCAACAGATTCTTTCCTTCCCTCCTATCTTCTTCCCCCTAGCCAAATTAACATTCTCCTTGCTACCAGAGTAATCACTCTGCTTGAAATCTTTCACTGGCTCCCTAGTGTTTAGCAAAGTTTTTGCTTGAATTTCAAAGACCTCCATAATCTGGCTCTACTCTGCCTTTTTGACATTATTTCACATCACCCTCACATATATTCTATACTCCAGCCAAAATGGATCACCGACCACACAACTCATATAAATCTGCTGTCTTTGCTCAGGTAGTGCTCAAATAGTTTCTAGATGCCAGGGATGCTATCCCTTTCTTGCCTACCTGAAATAACTTCTGCAAATATGGTTAAAGTGGCCAGGAACTCAAAGGCTAGCTAACTGTCTCACTTAGCAGATACTGAGTTTTAGAGAAGATAAGTGATTTCTGCCAAGATCTCAAAGAGGTTCAGTAACTTCCCAAGAACACTCAAATATCAGAGATAGAATTTGAACTCAGCTCATCTGATGTCAGTCCCTGCACTTTCCACTATACCATCTCCCTCCCTCCCTAACCATTTTGTACTGATCTTTTAAAACTCAATTTAAATACTACCTCCTCCAGTGTTCACCCAAATCAATTTCATATTCTTACACTGGCAGTGATAACTTTTTCTCCACTATACTTTTCCATAGTATTTGGCTTGAACTTCTCTTACTTATTATATTTATTTGAATTATTAGCTTACTATATATTTGAATATAGTTACATTTGTTTATAATGTAACCTATTCCTCCACGGACTGAGAGCTCCATAAGAGCACCATCTAAGCTTTCTAAAAGTTCCATGTAGTCATGTTCAGTGCTATGCATCCAACAGGTATCTAACAAATATTTGTTGAGTAGGTTGAGACAAGATGTAAGATGCAAAAAGAATACATGAATACTATGTAGAACACTAAGAAACTTCAGCAGGAAATTGGCAAATCATTTGCAAGAGGAGCTTATTTTGGACAATGGCTTATATTCCACAGAGCAAAGGGCAAGGTGTTCCAAAAGTCTTAGTACAGTTTTAAGCTTTAATTACGTAAGGAATATAAGTGTTGCAAACACAAACTTTAAAAGTTTATTTAGATTTCTTATTAAAATTTGACGGAACCACTATCTTGAGCTATACATTGCTCTAGTCAACTTTTTAACTTTGCAAAAACTTTCAGTAACTCAGTGATTGAAAGGACAAGCACTTGTAATGCTAGCCTTTAGGTCATCTAAAGAATGATGTATTCACATTGTATTGATGTATTCACAAGTTTTGACATAACCTCACAAGAAAGTCTAATGGAGATAGTGAAGATAACCAAAGTAAGAGAACCTTCTCTGTCAATCTCTAAGTCTTATAAAGTGTTACACAGAAACCACCGTACAGTCAAACACAGTCAATATATAATGAAGGGTGCTCCATTATGTTAAATTTTAAATTTAAAAATTATTCAAAATTCACAAAATTTATAAAAGAAATTTAAATAATTAAGTTTTCAAATGACTTTTTTTTTTGTAAAAGCGTAGCATTTATACTACTGAGGATATTTTTACAGACGAAGAAACTGAGGCAGACAGAGGTTAAATTACTTGCCCAGGGCCATATAGCTAGTATGTATCTGAGGCTGAATTTGAACTTGGGTCTTCCTGATTCCAGGCCTACTGCTCTAACCACTGAACCCATCTACTTGCCTGGTTCCTATTCTGCAATCCTATTCTGGTATTCTGCAATTCCAGAGCATTGCCTAGAACCACTGAGAGAATAAATCACTTGCCCAGAGCCACTTATCCAGTATGTTTCTGAGACTAGACTGAAAGTCTTGTTGACATAGAGAACTGATCTTTATCTACCATCCACATTCTTAGATAGATATAGTGTGAATGGGGCCATGAATCACACATTGTTATTCCATCACACACACACACACACACACACACACACACACACACACACACACACACACACACACAAATTGCCAGTGTTATCAGCAAACATGAAAATGGTGGTAACATACCAATCTCCTTCCAACATTATCAGTTCTATGCAAAGATGACAAACTTTTGCATCAATCAATTAAGCTCCATTTACCTATTAGATACTGGAGATACAGTTCCTGACCTTAACAAGCTTATATTCCATTAGAGAATAGAATTTACATCTAGTTTTGATTTTTCTCTGGGACCTAAACTCCGTCTTTTCAACTGCCTATTGGATATGCATAATTTCCCCTAAACAAAACTAACTAGTTTTGTTTGTCTTGATTTCTGTTTTTCTTTAAGTGCTGGCAGTAATTTCCAAGCCACTCCTGCTTTAATTTCTCTCAGTGCTAGCAACAGTCTTTCAGTTATCCATGTTCGAAACCACACTGGCATTTGTGGACCTCCCTCTCTCTAACCACTGCTCCATATTTGTTACCAACTCCCCTGGTAAAGATTAATTCCCAGCATAAGGAAAGACACATATTATATGTCTTACATGGAGGCCTTCAAGTCCCAACTAAAACCCCACCCTCTACCAAAACTTTCCTGTTTCCACTTTAATATTACTCCCCCTGCCCCACCTCTTAATTATCTCCAATTTATCTTCTATGTATCTTACTTGTTCATAGTTGTGTGTTATCTCCCCCATCTGTCTATGATCACTCCAAGAACAAGGACTATCCTTTGCCTTTCTTTGCATTCCCAGAGCTCAACAGAATCCCTGGCACATAGTATGTCCCTAACAAGAGGTTATTGACCAACTAACTGACCATGGAAAATTCAAGGGGCAGCGACATGTTGAAGAGTTAACTATTATATTAGTAATCATACTTTGCTGGGTATGTGATCAAATGATTTCAATGTTCATTATCATCATTCAAAAATATGTGTTTTTTTGTCTGAGAATATAATTTTATCTGTTTATGAAATTCTCACCTCCAGTTCAGGTCAATAGAATCTATTCATCTTTTCCTAGGGCAGTGAGCTCTACAGTCATAAAGAAAGAACAGTAACTTAGATCGATCTATCTATCTACTCTGACAAATGATTAGTTGGTAGGTTGTTGTCCTCTGTTCTTTAAGAGGACCAAAATGACCACAATGTGTCCAACTATGGCTAATCAGGACCACCATGAGCTCAGAATGCTCTACCACAGGCTGGGCACAAATAGTCCATATGAACATTTGGGGTGACAATGTCTCTAAATTTGTGCATCTCACTTTTCTTTTGAGCTACTGCAATTCTGCTTCCCTCATATAGAGCATAGTAAATTATCTGATAAGGGCATGGCATGCTGGACAGTCCTTTGCCAACATCTCCCATGTCACATAATTGATTCCTATATTACATATTCCCTGAATATGTTAAACTGTTCTTTCATTTAGCTCAGTATTCTTATATGTCATCTTCCATTTATTCCTGACTTCAGTAACCATACTCTGCCAAGGCCAATCCATCTCCCTGTACTCTTCAATACAAGCCCTCCCACATTCTCCAGGAGCTTCCCTACCTTGATCATCCTATCCCCTCTGTTTCATCTTTATTCCTCCGCATCCACTTACATTCTCATGCCTGCCTACAAACCCACCAATGCTTCCTCTATCCTAAAACAAACATAAATACAAACTTGATTTGATCCAAGCCTCTTCGCAAACTAGTGTTCTAAAACTCTCCTTTATAGCAAAATTTCTAGGAAAAGCCAGCTCTATATGATTGCTGTCTTTACTTCCTCATTGCCCACTCACTTCTCAATATCTTCAAATTCCACCACTCAATTGAAATTGATCTCTACAAGGTTACAAATAATCTCTTAACATCCAATGGCCTTTTCTCAGTTCTTGACCTGTCTATAGTTTTTGACACTGCAAAATCATCCCATCTTTCTAGATATTCCCTCCTCCCTTGGTTTTGATTCTTTTGATTCTTCTCTTACTTGTTCTTTCTCAATTTCTGTTTCTGGTTGATCACTGAAGCTCCTGAATACTAGTCATATATGTCTCATAAGAGCCAACTGTGAGGTTTCTCTATACACCTACTCTACCCCAAACATTCTTAACTTGGGCCCATAATCATATTTTGGTTTTAATATTTCTTTGATAAATGTATTTCAATATAACTTGTTTCCTTTGCAAAAAACAAACATGTATTTTCTTTTGTACATTTAAAAATATTACTTTGAGAAAAATTATATAAACTTTGTCAGGCATCCAAAGAGGCTCATACACAAAAAAGGTTAAGAATTCCTTTCAGTGACCTTATCTACTCTCCTACAAAGACATCTAAATCCATAATATCTAGCCCTATTGTCCTGCACTACATTTCCAAAAGGGCCAATTACCTTCTAAAACCCTAAACCTAGATGGTCCATCAACATCTTAAATTCAACATCCTCAAAACAGAACTCATTCTCTTTTCTAGTCTTTGTACAACTACTGAAACCTTTTTTTTTTGTTTCAATTGATATCATCAACATTTTTCTAGTTACCTAGGTTTATAAAATTAATAGCAGTTCATGTATCTTGACTCTCATTCATTACCCCCCCAACTCCAAAAATCTAAATTTGTTCTCTTTGCCCCCAACGGGTAGAACCAGAATCAAATAGGTAGAAATGACAAGGATGAAAATTTAGACAGGATGCCCAGAAGAAAAAAAATTCTTAACAATTAGATGCATCCCCAAAGTGGAGATATGGGATTTTCCCCTTCATTCACTAATAGTCTCCCCAAAAAGGCTGGAAAACAATCTGATCTGTTAGTATGGGAAATCTCTTTGGATTATAGGTTAAACAACAATAAATAAAACAATAATCGGTGGTAAGGGACCAATAGATGTAGAGATAATGATTAATATTAAGGGTTGTATAAGAATTAACTGTAAAATGTACTGCGTCGATTAGGTAACTGAATGAACAAACAGTAATTCTTTTGGGAAAGAATGATTGATTATATAATTAAATGGTAGAATAAAACAAAACAAAATTAAAAACGAATGTGGTTTTAGAGTAATGTTTTATAGGAATATGGTAGAATATTTAGGAACAATTATAAAAATATGTTTTCTAGATATATGTTCAAAAGTTCTTATGGAAATAAATTCAAGCCATCAACAACCATTTTTTTTTCAATGCTCCAAATCACTAACTATAGAGAAATGCAAATTAGAACAGGTCATCTCATACCCATCAAGTTAGTAAAATTGACCAAAAAGGGGAAATGACAAATGTTAGTGGGGCTACAGGAAAAAAAGCACATTAGTGAACTGTTTGTGTAACTATGAATTGGTGTAGGCTTTTTGGAAAGCAATTTGGAACTATGCCAAAAAATTTACAAAACTGTGCAGACATATAAACTTTGACCCAGCAATACCACCATTAGGCCTATACCCCAAGGAGATTAAAGAAAGAGCAAAAGGTCCTACATGTATAAAAATATTTAAAACAGCTCCTTTCATGACAGCCCAAAATTGGAAACTAAGGTGGTATTCATCAACTGGATAAATTACAATATATGAATTGTTATGGAATACTATTGTGCTATATAAGAAAGTAAAGAGAAAGCTTCAGGGAAACCTGAAGAGTGAAATAAGAACTAGGAGAAAAATGTATACAATTTATAAAACATTCACTGTAAAAATGAAAAATTTTGAAAGACTCAAGAAGCTTGATCAATGCAATAATCAACCATGATTACAGAGGACCAATCGTTAAACACGCTATCCACTTCTTGACAGATAATATATTGAATGAGTCACACAGTTTTGGAAACAGTCAACATGAGAATTTGTTTAGTTTAACTATGCACATTTTTTACAAAGACTTAGTTTCTCTATATTTTCCCCAGTGGGGAGGAAGGCAAGAGGAAAAAACAAAACAAAACAAAAAACTGCTTGATCATTGAAATAAATGAAGAACGAATTAATAAATAAATGGCATTTGAAAGGAATATATGTTCCAAATAAAGGATCAAGTTCTGTAGGGGGTTGGTTTCGAATTGTGTTGCAGGGGATTTTTAATTAATGCATTATCATCAGAAGGACTTCTGTATAAATAGTAGCCACCTGATAAGCAAGTCCATGAGCAGTTTTCCCAGAACCAGGCTGCACAAGATACACACACACACACACACACACACACACACACACACACACGTGTGTATAATATACACCTAGCGTATATTGTCAGATATATATATGTTCTTTATTTATATTGCTTAGAAACTTATTATCATTAGGAAATCCAGTAATTATTATAATGTTTATGCCTTAATGATCAGTTTAAACTGAGTTCTTTTTTCATTTCAATATAATAAGAGTAGAATCCAGGACAGGGATTGTGATTTCTTAAGAATAGGGAAATGTTAGTATTGCAGGCTGCAACTTCTATGCAATTATAGTCTTAAGAGATTGTCTGAAGCATAGAGTGGTTATACAGGGTTACACAGCCAATATGTGTTGGGGAGCTATATGAATTTATATCTCCCTGCATCTGAGACTGGGTCTTGTACCACCATGCATCTCTTGTGAAAGCTTGGATGCATGACTGCGTACACATGCATGCATGCGTGCACACACATACTTTATATAGTGGATATATGTATATATATGAATATATGTACAAATATGAAGATATATGTATAAGTAGAGATATTTATGTATTCATATGCACTTACAAAATGCTAATTCTCAAGTAGTGCGATCTTAACCTAGTAAGCTGTTGTCCATAAGAGTTCACTGTTTAGCAATAGCACATCCATATACTTCTATATATGTGTATGTCTTAGAAACACACATAACAGGGGCGGCTAGGTGGCGCAGTGAGTAGAGCGTCGGCCCTGGATTCAGAAGGACCTGAGTTCGGATACAGCCTCAGACACTTAACGCACACACAAACAAAAACCTAGCCGTGTGACCTTGGGCAAGTTACTTAACCCCAACTGCCTTCCAAAATGCAAAAAAAGAAAAAAGAAAAGAAAAGAAACACAACCGCTTTTCCAAGTGTTTCTCCCACTTAAAAAACGATGCAAAGAGAAAATGAAAGAAATAAGAAACGTAAGAGATTAACTGATAACTTGTTTGAATGTCACCTGTACATAACTGCTCCCATTAATATATCACTTGAAGTTTTACAAAGTGGCTTCTTCAAAACGACCATTTGATGTAAGCAAAGACAATATTATCAATAGTCCTCATTTCACAAATGAGGTTCAGAAGTAAAGAAACTTCCCCTAGGTCACACTGCTAATAAACATCAGCTGAGATTTAAACCTAGTTTCCTGATGGCAATTTCATTATTCTAGTCACTCTTAAATACATTAATAATTTCAATCCTGAATATAGTCTTATTTGTATTTATGCTATAAATGCAGGTAAATCTGTTATTAAATTAAGATGACAGTCTAAATTCTCATCCACTTAGCAGTCATCATTTATATTTTATATAGCACTAGAGCCGTCTCTTGAGCTTATTAAGAATTATGATGGGGGATGGGAAATCAAATCAAACGTTGATGGACAATTACAAATGGCATTCTTTGTACGGAATGAAATACACTACTCAGTGTATGGAATGAAATACACTACTCAGTAGAGATCTATATGATCATTTTTAAAAACACAAGCATCTATACATCATTTTCCTCTATGGACTCAAATAGGAGGGAAAGGTTAAAAAAAAAAGAGTGCTATATTTTGCCCTGGTCAAATCACATCTGGAAATACTATGTTCAGTCCTAGACTGTATATTCTAAAAACAATGTACAGTTGGCCCATATCCAGAAGAATGCAGTCAGGATGGTAAGAGGAATTAAAATCATGCCATACAGTCAAAAGTTGAAAAGAACTGGGGATGGTTAACCACCACCATCATCATCATCATCTCAACAACAATGATAACAGCTAGCATTTATTTATATAAGGCTTTAAGGATTTCAAAATGATTTACAGTTTAAGTCGTTTGATTCTCATAACAATCCTGAGAGTTGTAAGCATTATTATCCCCATTTTACAGGTGAGAAAACTGAAGCTGAAAGAGGTTAAGTGACTAGCCCAGGGTCATACAGCTAAAATGTACCTATAGCAGGATTTGAACACAAGTATTTTTGACTCCAAGTCCTGAGATCTATCCACTGTGCCACCTAGCTACCCCCCATATCTCCTTCCCCACAAAAAACAAACAAACAAAAAAACACAAACTTTGGGAGGTATGATAGCAATGTTCAAGTATCTGAACAGATCATATGGGGAAGATGGACTGATGTTGTTCTATTTAATTCAATTCAAGATGCATCCAGGGGTGTGTTCTCTCTCCAGGCAGGTAGGTGGGAGACATCTAGGACACAATATCATATATGGTGCCATGCTGTTTTTCTTTAGTCTCTAGTCACAGTAGTGGGTGTAATCTGTAAGAGCTGGGTAAAAAATGGCTATGAAAAGGCATCAAAAAGTTTCCCTAGTTAGATAAGACAGACTGATGCATTTCTTCTCTATATTGACAAACTTCCTAACATCTTCCCAAGAGTGTAACTGGAAAACTGGAACCACTTTAGAAACAGAAAATAGGAAATGGTTCTGACTTGTATTCAAGTATTACAACAATCTCTTTACAATTGTGAAAAGGCCTATTTAGGTACTTATAATCAAGGGATTTATGACTTAAGTACCTAAGACCACAACATAGCAGCTTTCTCTGGGCAAAACTATACATTTACTACTAGCATTTATTAAATGTCTACTGTGTGCCAGGCACTGAGCTATGGAGGTGGGAAACTTGTTTTCAGCATCTTTTGGTCAACTTTTCTACATCTGAGTCTTCCTTTCAGCCCAACTGGAATCTTCATATTGCTAAATTAACTTATGCCCAATTCTTCAGACCAGCTGAAAACATTAATTATGACAATGATGATAGTTAGCAATTACTTGGCACATAAAGGTTTACAATGAATGCCCTTAACGAGTCAATTGATCTGACACTCATTAAACTAATATGCAGATTATATTATTACCCCCATTGTACAGAAGAGAAAAAAGAAGACACAGAAACGAAGTGACTTGCTCAGGCTGACATGGCTAAAAAGTATCTGAGACAGGATTCAAACTCAGACATTCTCATGCTCCATCCACTTAGCTGCCTGGCTGCCATAGATGCTAATCTTTTGTAATAAGCAAACTGAAGAATATCAAATCTAGGTTAAAAAAATTAGAATTACATCCCCAAAGTCTCTGAACTGTATATTATCTTTTGACTCTGCAATACTACCATTAGGCATCTATGTGAGGAAGATCCAGGATAGGGAGAAAAGAACCATTTGAACAAGAATATGTGGAGTGGCACTTTTGTGGCAGCAAAGTGCTAGAACAAAACAGATCAACTGGGGCAAAACTGAATAAACTGTGATTTCAGAAGAAAGTGGAATTCTATGGTGCCTTAAGAAATGACAGAGGACAGATTTAGATAAACCTGAGAAGATCTGATGCAGAGAAAAATGACTAGAAAAAGAACTCACAAGATGACAATAGCAACAATTGAAAGAAATACAACTGTACAAGACCTTAGAACTCTGCTCAGGACAGTGGCCATGGGGTCCTGAAAAGCCTGAAGTTCAAACTTGCTTCCTATGTCTTGAGAGAATAGTCATGGACTAGAGTTGCAGGTTGGGTTAAACACTCTCAAGCATGGCCATTTATTTTTTTGGATACACAAATGTATTTCCATCCAAGGAAGGTCTTCTAACTATTGGATGGGAACTGAGGGCAGGGGGAGGTTAGTTAGGAGTGAGAGGTGCTTGCAAAAAAAAATTCTTTATAAAGCACAGAAGAACAAACTATGCAAAAGGAGACACACATAAAGCAGTTTTGTATTCTATCTTAAATTTTATAAATATATGTACTGTGTACATACACTTCTTTAAAAAAAACAAACTGTACAAAAGTTGTTTCTTAAATGCATTCTTGTTTCATTTTTTTATATTGTACTGTTTGTTGATAATTGTTAAGGTTGCAAAAAAAGAAGAAAATATTTTTAAATATGTAAAGGGATTCATGAAATACAATTTGGAGTTTAAGAGGTTTGTTTTACTTTCTGGTTGATGAGGGAGATCAAATAGGAAAATATCTTTGTTATGAAGTAGATTTGTTTAAAGGATTTTTTTTCATGGAAATACGGTGAAGTGGGGTTTAACTGGAAAGAGATAATAAAGCCATACAAGAGACTTGTCTATAGCTGAACACTGTCCCAGTAAGAATTCTTTTTGAGAGGTATGGGGTGGGGTGGAGGATGGAGTGAGCACTCAGAGAGAAGCCAAAGAAAAGAAAAAGTGAAGGAAGAAAGCTAGTTATCAAAAGAGCGAAATGAGGTTAGCATTAACCTTTGAGGTTAAAATGACATTTTCCTCAAAGAACTCAGAGATTTATGGTGAGAGGTGCTAAGAAATTTGCAGAAAGTAAATAAAAGAACTTCAAATTTACAGAGGGTGACAACCAGCTGTGCTCAATCAGAGCACACTGCAATGGGAAAGACACTGAACTAGGAGTGAGGAGTGAGGAGTTTTTAAGTGCTGGGCACTGCAGCTCATGTGGAGCCTGGACTTACACTGCAGGATATAAACTCCTCCAGGAAAGGGACTGTTCTTTGTCTTTTGTCTCGCCAGTACCTAACACATGAGGAAGGGGATAGGGTAACAGAGGGAATACTTATTCAAGTTATTTCCCTCTTTATACTTCAATATCCTAATCTCAGATTTACTGTGTGACCCTGGGCAAGTCACTTAACCCTGTTTACCTGAGTTTCCTCATCTGTAGATAGAAAAGGAAACGGGAAACCACTCCAGTATCTTTGCCAAGAAAACCCCAAATGGGGTCACAAAGAGTCAGACATGCTTGAAACAAGTGAACAACAACAAAAAAGTGCTAAATTTGAAATCAAAGGACCTGTAGTTTCAGTGAGATCAACTGTAAAATGTTGGACTGCATGAGAGATTCTTAACTTGACATCTGGGCACAAATTTCAGGGGGTCAGGGAAACTATAGGGAAAGAAGAACACCATTATTTTTACTAACTTTTGGTTTCCTTAGTAATCCTATTTTTAAAAATTTATTTGAATATTACTGTGAGAAGGGGTCCACAGGTCTTGCTGGACTGACAAAGCATCCCAGGACACCAAACAGGTTAAGAACCCCCTAAAGTAGACTGATCATAAGGTGTCTTTCAGCTCTCATCTATGGTCCTAAGTACTGATCTAGAAAAAACGAAGATAATCATGCTGGCACTGCTTATACTTTACAGGGTGAAATGCAAACCTAAAATGTAAGCGTTATTCTTAAAGGAGAGACTACACAAAAACCTGCCTACAACTTTCAAAATAATTCCTACTGCTTTGTACTGTAGAAAAACTCTTCAAAAGAATAGCTTTTAAAAAAAGAGAGAAAGAAAGGAGACAAGCGTCTGTATGGTTAGCATCAGTGGGGGAAATTTCTGAAGTTGCTCACAATTTAGAAATGGAAGAATATCACCAATTTCTTTCTTTTTGTACTATCTCAACCCCAAACACAAGCTCTGGTCAGATGGAGGGGGGAAAGACTAAAATCAATGTATATCTCCTATCCACCACATTTGGACTAAATTCAAACATGTGCTGTGACCTGAAAGAAAGTTTTTTAGGAGACAATTACACTGTTTTCATTTGAAATTCTAAGCTCTCTCTCCCACACTCTCATCCCTATTTGTCTTGGGAGGGGTGGGGGTGAGGATGAAGGATTATGTAGCATGAAAATCACCCAGGGCTCAATCTCTTTCCCTTTCCTCCCCAGAATGAGAAAGACTATCATTCATCTGTTACAAAACAGGCCTTGAACCCTGATTACGCCGTCTACAATTTTGAAGTACACAAAAGACGTGGCATTCACAAAATCCAATTAAATAAGATCTATCCATAGTATAATTGTAATTCAAAAAATTAATTCATTCCCTGGCCTCTCAAAAATTCTGGAGTAAGAGTAAGGCCATTTGTAGTCTCTTCATCGTGATATGAAAATGAACATTTCTGCATTTATGAGACCAAATGTATCAAATTATCCCTTCCTACAGAGAAAACACGTGGCTCAGTGGAAATGACACAGCTCTAAGACAGGGGGGACCCAGGATCAATTTCTAACTGCTGGTATTTACTAGCTCTATGACCATAGGCAAGTCACAACTTCAAGTCAGTTTTTTTCAACAGTAAAACAGGAATCGGAACTGTACTACTGACCTTACAGGTTATCTGTGAGGTCAAACTAAGACTTAATCTCTGTAAAACGCACTTTGCAAGCCTTAACAGTACCATTATATTAGATAGTATTAGTTATACACGTTTTACCAGAGAGATGCATTGTTTAAATTGAAGCAAGTTTGAAATAATTTTATTTTGACAAATTCATGATGTCACATGAAACAAATGGGCCCAACATGGAATTTTATAGAAAATTTGGTTTGGAAATAGTTAACCAAATTTATTCCCTTTCATTTATTTTGTGCCCCATTATCTACACATATACCCCCAAAGAAAGAAATCTATTGAATGGGGGGAGAAAGGGAGGGACCACTCTTTCCCAAAATTTCTTTTTCTCTCGGCATTCCTCTTCTCCCTCCCTCTCAATCCATTTCTCTCCCTTCCAACTCTCTCTCTTCCCTTTCTCAATCTTTTCCTGCTGAATCTCTCTCTTTCTCCCTTTCTCTCAATCTCTCTCCCTTCCTCCTCTCTATATGTCTTTCCTTCCCTCTCCCTCATTCATACATACATTTTGTGGATAAAAGACAAAACCTAAAAAGTCCTTAAGTTCAAAGAACTTACATTCTATCAAAGGAAATAAGATGACTATACATACATACATACATATATATATATATATATACACACAATGCATATATACACACAAATGTACATATATACACATGCATAATACATGCACAATACTGTAGGTTTGCATAGAAGATAGTCATATACATATAAAATATATGCAAAATAATTAGCAGGGGGAGGGCAGAGTGAGGAAACACCCTAGAAGATACGAAGGATATGCTTCATGCTAAAGGTGGAGCCTTAGTTGGGCTTTAAGAGAAACAAGGGATTCTGAAAGGCAGCAGTATTAAGGGAAGAAGTACATTCCAGACATGGGATATGGCTTGGGTCAAAGCACATAGTCAGGAGATGAACTGTGATGTCTGAGAAAGAACAAGAAGGCTGATGTGGCAAGAGCACAAAGTGCAGGAAGGAGAATAATGCAGAAAAAGACAGGAAAGGTTACCTGAGGCCAGGCTGTGAAAGGCTTTATTTGAAAGCCCAACAGAACTTAATTCTAGGGGCAACCTTTGGAGTTTACTGAGTAGGGGGACAGCATCAGAGCTGAGTTTTAGGAAAATCCCTTTGGCAGCTATGTGGAAGATGAACTGCAGTAAGGAAAAGACTTGAAGCAGGGAGGCCTAGGTTAGGAGGCTACTAGAAGCAATGGATATTATCTCAAATAGTTCTTATCATCACTTATCACCATCTCATGGAAATTTGATATATAAATACAGGAAATTTTATATATATATATATATATATATATATATATATATATATATACACACACATACACACACATATATACACATATATATATACATATATACATATATATACATATATATACATATATATATATACACATATATATATATTTAAAAGGAGGGAGGCAGCTAGGTGATGCCATAGTGCATAGTCTCCAAGACTCCTCTTCCTGACTTCAAATCTTGCCCCTGACACTTACTAGCTGTGTGACCCTGGGCAAGTCACTTAACCCTGTTTGCCTCAGTTCCCTCATCTGTAAAATGAGATGGAAAAGGAAATGGCAAACCACCCCGGTATCTTTGCCAAGATCCCCATATGGGGTCATGAAGAGTCAAACATGACTAAAACAGCAACATGAACAACACAGTGTTAAAAAAAAAAATGGACAGCCTTTTTTCAGAGTTTAGTACTGTTCCTAAGAACATTAGTAGGTACTTAATAAAAGTTTATTGTCTATTGTGCTCATTATGTTTCCATCTTTACAGAAACAAAAGAAAGGCTAGAGGGGGTATATTATTGAAGGTTTTTAAATATATATATATATATATTTACTTTCACAATGGAGATAAAATAATAACACCATGTCACATTTATACTGGACCTATCTAACACCAGTTTTAAGGTTTGCAAAGCAGTTTATATGTGTTGCTTCATGTGTTCCCCTCAACTCTGTAAGGTGAGAAGAGATGTTAACCACCATGCCCAGGGTCACACAATTAATTTAAGTGTATGAGTCAAGATTTGAATTCTGATCTTCTGGTCCCCAGTCCAGCATTCTTAAAACAGCACAGGGGAGTAAAATCCATATGGAACACAATGATCTAAAAACACACGGCTTGTATCTTTTCTCGGACAGAAATTTTCTGAGATGATAAGAGTAAGTTTAAATGATTTTTACCTCTTATCTTCTCTCTCCTCTTGCTCATATAGTGCTAGAAATTATGGGGAAGCAGGTGGGGATAGAGGAAAAGTCCAAAAGAAAGGAAAAAAAGGAAGAAAGGAGAGGCAAATAATTGGACAATTGAATAAATAGACCTTTGGCAACCAAGGATGGGTCTTAGAGAGATTTCTCCAAAGCTACTTAATACTAACTGCCTTTCCCTGCTCCCATAGATCTTCCCTCCTAGAGGTTCAGTCTCTCAAATACCCTGGCCTAGTTACCAATATTAACTCTCTGTCTGAGCATACCCCTTGAACTCATCATCACCCACAACTGTTCTTAAATGTCTTTATTACACCCTAACATCTTATCATTCCATCTTTCTCTATGCTTCATCATTTCTAAACCTAGTCTTCCCCTTTATTGGGTCCTTCTTTGCCTCAGTAGACCATCACCCTACTCTCCTGCCTTCTGAATCTTGACCCTCCTTCCACCTCAAAAGGTTACTGTGAGAATCACATGAGATAATGTATTTAAAGTGCTTTGCAAATTTAGAGTGATTTTAGTGTCAGTTGTTATGTTCCAAGTCTCAGAAACTGACCATTTTTGACTATGAGGCCTGGATTCTACTACTGGTATTGACACTAGCTAGGTGACCTTGGATGGCTTGCTTGGCCTCCATGGGTCTCACTTTCTCCATACTGCATTCCCCACAAAGGTTGCTCTCCAAACCTTCCCTTCCCTTCTCAAGCCTTACACACTCTATTCTAAGCCCTCTTCTTCTCTCTCTTTTTTTTCCTTCACATTTTCTCCTTGTCCCATCCTCAGCTCCCATTAGTTCAAAGATCACATCTTATATGTAGCTGACTTTACCTGTCTTTCTGCTGAGCTCCAACCCCACATCACCAATTAACTGCCTAATGGGAAACCCATTCTGTTTGTCCTAAATGCATCTCAAAATAAATATGTTCAAAAAATAAGTCATTATTCCCTCTTTTTAACATCACTATTTCTGTTGAAGGCATTATCATCATGGTATTCACCCAGGTTCTCATCTCAGAATCTCAGAGGTTACCTGAAACTCTTCACTCTCCCTCAGTCTATTTATCCAATTGGCTGTCAAGTCTTGTCAATCCTATTAACTTTATATCTGTCTTCTCCCTGTTCACACCCTGTAATGATAAGGGAATCTGAAGATCTTCCCGGTCCCTTAATAAGCCTAGGAAATTTCAAAATATTCTTTGCTCTTTAATAGGTCTCACTTGGAGCCCAACAAGAAAAGCTTGCTTAGGGGAACCTTGTAGTTCAGGAAGGCCCACACCTTTTGTTACTTTGTAATTAGGCAGTGGGCCATGAAAGTTGTGATGTCCTCTGACCCTGAAGAAGGCCATATATATTCTGAGGTAAGGTTTTGCTTTGGGGCTCACTTATCGAAAAAAAATTGTGTGATTTGTCCAGATGACACTCTGGGTAGCTGTTGAGCCCCCCAGTTTTGAAATCCCAGATACTGGTGCTTCTCTGTCTGGTAATAAGTAGGTATGTATATAGTGGTCAGATAGCTAGAAGCCCTTTCTGTTGGTCTGTTGAACTATGTCATTTTCTCTGTAATTTTTGTCTGCTTGTAATTTCTGTTTGTATTTTCTGAAGTTCAGGGTGCTGACTTTTTTCCCCTGAACTAAGTGAATTATATGTACATACATATATATACACATATGCACACACACATATATATGTATATTTAATTAAAGATTGTTGACCCCTTTAAAGCTGCTTTCCTTTAGTAAAGCAGATCAAAGAAACTGTGCTAGAAGCCGTCCTGGGTATCCTACAGTGCTTACTGTTACACACCCCAACCACCCTCTTATCAGCCTATCATCACCTAGCATCTAGCCTATTAAATTTGGCTATTAATTGGCTTCCCTGCCTTAGGTCTCTACTCTCTTGAATCCATCCCTCCACCCTTCTGCCAAAATGATATCCTTAAAGCCCAGATATGATCATGTTACTCTCTTGCCCAAGAAGCTCCAAAGGTTCCCAGTTGCCAGTGGTATAAAAACCAAAACTCATTAACATTTAAAGCCCTTCAAGAAACTAGTTCTGACCTCTCCTTCATGACTGATAGGACAACATCCCCCCCCATCTGCCAAACTGTCCTAGTCACCCAATGCCACCTGTACAACCATGCCATCTCTCAGCTCTGCTCATGTTAACAATTAAAATTCACTTTCCATTTAAAGTTCCAACTTTCATTTCTGTGTCTAAGGCGGTTCCTCATACTGAATCAACCTAACTTAAATGATTCTCAGAGCACAGTCCTGGTGCCACACTGATCAAAGCATAGCAGAGCCTGGAATGGAGGAAAGAATGATAAAGACATATAAGGCACATGGAGAATCAAGAAGTGACAGATGATTGCAGAAGGGGAGAATATGGGGCATAACTACAAGTGTAAAAGTAAAAATGCTTTCTGTTGCTATTGATAAATCTATGAAGTATTTAATAATAGCATGAAGAAAGATAGACATTTCTACCTTAACTAATCTCTGGTATGCATATTAATAATAGCTAACATTTATATCCTGTTGTGATAACACTTTCTATGTGCCAGAACTACACTAAGTGTCCTACAGTGATTATCTCATTTGATCTTGACAATAACCCTGGAAGCTAAGTGCTATTATTATTCCCATTTACAGATGAGAAAACTGAAGCAAAAAGAGGTTAAGTGGCTTGCCCAGAATCACATAGCCACTAAGTACAGTTATTCCTTCTCCATCCCGGTTTTAGCACATCACAGGTTGGCATAAAAAATTAAATGGGAATTGGAGGGGGGGGGTGGACACTGTAGATGACACATGGAGGTCAGTAGATAACACAGAGCCTACGATCTAACACAACCCAAACTTTATTATAAAATACTGTAAACTTACCATAAAAGAAAAAGAAAAAAAATCAGACTTCTCTGGTACAAAGGGAAGGCCAAAAAATTTTACATGGATTTTCCAGATAGAGGGAACGCCATGTCCCTAACCCCTGCAATGTGGGAGGAATAACTGTATCTGAGGTTGGAGTGAGCTCAGATCTGACTCCAGGCCCAATACTCTTATCTACTGAACACCTACCTGACACTTCTCTTTACCCCAGCCCTCAGTATCTCATGCCTGCATTATTGCAATAAGTCAACATGTCTGACTTAAGTCTCTCTTCAGTCTAATCTATTTTCTACTTAACTGCCAAGGTAATCTTCCTAGTCTCTCTACTCAGTGAACTCCAGTGAGTCCATATTACTTCTAGGACCAAAGAAAACTCATACTTGAGATTTAAAATTCTTCACCACCTGTTCCCTTCCAACTTTGCCAGTTTTTTTTATACTTTACCCTTACCACCTCCACCACCACCATTCCCCACATATCCTATAATCCAATGACAGTCAGTGGTCTTCCTGCTATTTTTTGCAAAAGACACTCTATCTTTTGACTGTGTATGTGCCTTTTAAATGGCTGTCTTGCCACCATAAGAACTCATGGGCCTTCCAGTGGAACCCAAACTTCCTTCTACAACATTCAACAAGAGACTATGGAGACCTTGCTTGAAAATGGTATAGGAGGGTGAATAGAGTGCAGTGAATAGAGCACCGTTCCTCCCCATGTCCCCCACCCAGTCAGGAGGACCTGAGTTCAAATTTGGGCTATGTCACTTAACTCCAATTGCCCTGCCTTCCCCTCTCCAAAAAAACAAAAAAAGAAAAATGATAAAGGAGAGGGCATGCACTACTGCCTGCATCACTGGGACAGCTCTATGTTGTTTCACATCAAGCCTAGACTTCCTTCCATTATACAAAGCTCTACCCCTGGTGCCAAGCGAAGAGAACCCACTACTTCTTATATCAATTATTATCCTCATTTGGAGGTCAAAGGATAAAATAAGCATTTATTAGATGTCTACTATGTACCAGAGCTTGACCAAGATTGTCTCATTTGATTCTTTCGGCCCCTGGGAGGTAGGCGCTGTTATCATCCCCATTTTACATTTAAAGAAACTGAGGAAGGTGTTAAGTGACTTGTCCAGGGTGATAGAGCTAGTAAGCACCACATCTGAACTCAAATCTTCATGACTTTAGGCACAGTGTTCCAACCACTGTGCAACGTAAGTACCCTGTGGAATCAGGCTCAAAGCTGACAGTGATTTGTATGTAGTCACATAGCTAGTAAGGGGAAGATCCAAGATTTAGACCCAAATCTTCATGTTTCATATCCAGTACTCCTTTCAAAGCAGCATTACTGGATCAAGTGCTGGACTGAGAATAAGGAAGAGTTCAAATTCCATCTCTGACACCTACTAGCTGTGTGGTGCTGGGTAAGTCACTTAACCTCTTTCAAGGCTTAGTTTCCTCATCTGTAAAAATGAAAGTATTGGATTTAAAGGCCTTGAAGTTCCTTCCAAATCAAAATCTATAATCCCATGATATTGAAATATTTACAATACACATATGATAATTTAACAGGAAAGTTTGAAAAATGCTTTTGCCCTTTTGAGGAGTAAAGCTACTACTAAACACACACACACACACACACACACACACACACACACACACACACACTCTCTCTCTCTCTCTCTTTCTCTCTCTCTCTCTGCCACCAATGACTGGCATATCAGGATGAAGGAACAAATAGCATCCTGATTGATGAAATCTGATAGAGAAAACAAATAGGTAATATTTTTTGGTCTGGGCTGCCATGTCTGAGCCACAGGATATATTTCCAATATGCACTGTCAAACTTTGATCTAATAATATGATGGGCTCTGATGACAGAAAGCAGTGTCTTCTCTGTCCTCAAAAAAACATCCAAGAATCACTGCTCAGATTAGGGCAAAGGCTCCCCTTTTCCTCAACTATTGGCTAGCTGGCTGGCTCTCGCTCTCAGAGTCTCTCTCTCCCTCTCCCCCCTGCCGCCTCGGTCCCATCCCCCCATTCACACCCTCAAATTCACAAAAGAAAAGAAGTCTGGAGAGCAGGCTGATTTAGTAAGTTCAGAGCACCTAGGTGTGACTCATGACAAGAATCCAAATTCAAACATAATGCAATCAACCTAAAAGCCTGCTAGAAACAATATTCCAAAGGGACAAAGAATATCTGCCCACCCCCACCCGTGGCTGGCAGGTACATTCTGACTTACTTAGTATAGAATATCTAAGTGTGACTCATATTAAGAATATAAATAAAAAGCCCACAAAGAGCTGCTAGATGGAATGCTCCAAAGAACGTTTTGAGGTTTTTCACATTTGCCATATCCATTGAGTTCAGAACATATAGGTGTGACTCCTAATTAAGAACGCACACTCCAAATCTAGAATGTAAAGAACTATTACCTATATGATGTAAAGAACATCCAAATGGATGAGGACTGATATTTGTATAATTGCTAAGTATACTATTTGGGTTCAAAAATGACAGATTTCATCCACTCAGTGAAAGAGTGAAAAGAGTATCCCAAAAGATCCCACTATCATTCCATCCAACAAAGGGAGATTAAATTATTAAAATAATTTAATATGCTATTGTTTAGTTGTTTTCAGTCATGTCTAATTCTTTGTGACCCCACATTTGGGGTTTTTTTTTTGACAAAGATATTGAAGTGGTTCACCATTTCCTTCTCCAGCTCTGTTTGCAGAAAAGGAAACTGAGGCAAAAGAGTTAAGTGACTTGCCCAGGGTCACACTTCTAGTAAATGTCTAGGGCCAGATCTGAACTCAGAAGATAAGTCTTCCTGAGTCCAGGCCCTACATTCTATCCATTACATATCTATCTACCCATTAATTAACATAAATACTTATAAATAAGATCATAGGTCGCTTGTTCAATCTAGTCAACACCCTCACATTTTAACAGGTGAGAGAAGTAAAGGGTCTTATCTAAGATCACAAAGGTAACAAGTAACAGAGACATGGTTCAAATCACCACAAATCCAGCAGTCCTACTCACTATGTACTATGGTGCCTATAACCTTCACATTAAGAAACACAATACAGCTATCTATGGAACATGATATTCCAGGCTTTTAAAGGACTACTATGGAAACAAAATCACAAAACACCACGTGACAATGTATTTGAAGCAGTGTGAAGTAGAGGAAATATGTTGAATTTGGGAATTAGGAAATCTTTACTGGAATGTTGATTCTATAGAAACTTAGGAAAGGTATTTAAGCACCTAATTTCTGTTTTCTCCATTTTTAAAGCAGAGATAATCACACAACAATTAGAAAAATCATACAGAAAAAAGGTTTGAACTTGGGAGTCTGGAGAAATCTGGGTTTGAATCCTACTCTACCTGTTTGATCATGGACAAATTAACAGACCTCCCTAAATCTCAATTTCCCCCACAGTAAAATGACAGGGATAGTACCTACAGTCCCTGTCTCAAAAAGCAATGGCTGAGCTATGATAAGATGTGTGTAAAGAAAAATATAAATTAGCTACCATTATACACTGATATTCTCTCTCTAAACTATACCCAGAAGATATTTAACAAGACACACTGAGAGATAATAGCTCTGTATAAAATCATATCAGGTTGCAAGATGGTGCAAAGGACAGATCATCTGGTCCGGAGTCAGAAGACTTGAGGACAAATGTATTCTCAGACACTTACTGGCTATGTGACCCTAGCCAAGTCACTTAACTTCATTTCAGTTTCCTCATTTGTAAGATAATCTGGAGAAGGAGATGGCAAACTACTCTAGCATCTTTGCCAAGAAAAAGCCCAAATGGGGCCAAATACAGTCAGAAATGACTGAAATAAATGAATGACAACAACAAAATAAAACCATATCACAAACCCAAAAATTCTAAAGCCTCAGCAATAGAATTGGGGGGGGGGGAGGTGAGAACACTTTTGCCATATACCTTCCGAGTTCATAACATATAGGTGTGACTCCTAATTAAGAACACACAGTCCAAATCTCTTCATTTCAAAAGTGATAGAACTCACTGGTTCACAAATCACTATGTGCTTATTTAGTGGGTCTTTATATTGTATATGAGTACACACACACACACACACACACACACACACACACGCATACACACAAGTATGTATGTCCTGTCTAGATTTAGAAGAAGTCAGTCATAAAAAGATAGCCACTGAGCTAGAAAGTCAGCAGTAGAAACTTCTCAACTGGGATCCATTCTAACAAATTCGATGAAACCTATAAAATAACTAATACTTGATCTTCTCTAGTACAGAAATGAGAACCAAGAGGAAAGGACACAAAAGTTATATTCTAATGGTAGCCAGGTGGGTTTTTAAGGGGCCAACACTGTTCTGATAGGCCCTAAACATCAAGCCAAAAAGACTTCTCTCACAAGTAATCAACTATTCAATCAACAAGTATTTCTAAAATGCCTGTTATGCACTAGCTCTTCTAGGCAGCTAGGTGGCACCATGGATAGAGTACTGGTACTAGAGTCAAGAAGACTCATCTTCATGAGTTCAAATTCAGCTTCAGACACTTATTAGCTGTGTGACTTTGGACAAGTCACTTAATCCTGCTTGCCTCAATTTCCTCATCTGTGAAATGAGCTGGAGAAGGAAACGCCAACCCACTTCAGTTTCTTTGCCAAGAAAATCCCAAATGAGGTCACAAAGTGCCAGACATGACTGAATAACAACAAGCAAGGTGCTCTCCTAGGTGCTACCTACTGATACAAAGACAAAAGTGAAATAGTTTGTGCCCTCAGTGAGCTCCAGTACAACATTAGACTGACCTCCAAAGATCTAACCAAGTTCTGAGATGCTCATGATGAGGAAGCTGGTAAGCAGCAGGTAGAAGTTTAATAAATTGTTTTGAATGACCCTTTTAATAGTGCTTTGGAGGTGTTAACAACTTAAGAACTAATCTACTAAGGCATGGATGGGTTGTGATCTGCACTGATGGAGGATGGGCTCACAGAGTTAAAAATCACAGACCCTCTGAAGTCCTAAATAGAAGGCAGAGTTTCAGAATTTTAGTATTTTATTTTCAACACTGTAATTAAAAACAAGCAAACCAAGAAAGAGAATTAATTTTGGCAAGGCTTGGGTTCCAATGTTCAGGAGAAGTTTCCTTCAATGAGAATCAGTTGTTTCTCTGCAAATCCCAGGTTCATAAATGCCTCTGACATTACAATACACAGAGTCAGCTTTTGATGCATGATGCAGGTGCCATGCTTGACCCAACTCCTATTAATGAGGGGTGTTATCTCATGAGATGCCTCTGGTTTTTCTTCTTTTTAATTCACCAAGACTATTTTACAGGGAGGTAACTACTGCCTCTGAATTATTCTAAAGCCTTGCAAACCTGTCACTTTAAAAAGATACTGCAGTAAAGAACCCAACTGGAGCTTACCCTGGGTCTGTAACTAAAGAAAATGATAAATCTTTGTAACTGGAAGCCAGCTGCTTCATTCTTAACAGTGATTTCCTCCTCCCTACCCTTAACACCCTCCCCAACCTTCCCTCGTCTTCTCCTTCCTTCCATTTTAGCTGGGATACAGCTGTAATAAATGTGACTCCTCTCACAAGATGTGCAGATGTTAACAGTTCTGTAGGACATCAAGAAACATTTCAAGAATCTCCCAAGTGCTGACTAAACTTGCTTGAATTACCCATACTGCCTCCTCCACATTCCTATTCAGTTCTATTGGCTCTTTTCTGAATGTTTTAGGGAGAAAAAAGTAAAAACTAATCTACTGATTTAAATGGGGGAGGAAAAAAAAATTCGTCAAACTAAAAGAAGGAGGGGGAAAAAACCCAGCCAGAGAATGTAACTGAATAACTAAGCATAAATATGCATTCGGTAAAATAGTGTCCCAGACTACAGTCATCTGAATCTCTATTTAGGTGTTATGGTGCCTTAGCAACACTCTCCAGTCTTCTTGAGGAGATCTGACAAGCCAATCAGTACTTTATATGCTAAATGAAAATAGCTGAAGAATTGTCTTCTGAAGAAGTGTGTGTGTGTGTGTGTGTGTGTGTGTGTGTGTGTGTGTGTGATATCTCTTCCCTTTCCCAAACTTTTCTGCCACAGATTTATAGTCTGCATGTGCTCTAAAGTCCTGGCTCACTAATATCTTTTTATAACTCAGAAATTAAATGCAAAATTGCATAAATAAAAACCAAAGAATTTTGTACTTCTGAAAATAAAACGGATCTTCTGAATTTTGTTTTGTTCTTTTGTTGTTGTTGCTGTTGTTTTTTTATTATTATTATTATTACTATAGGCAATCAATTAATGGGCCAAAGTCATTACTTATACAAACATCTCCAGTTAATGGTTTGGGTGTCACTATGGCAAATTTTCTAAAAGTTAAGAACCCTGTTCTCTAAGCCTGGTACAAGCAAGTGTTCCATGGGGCCATAAGTCTCAGCAGGGTCTACCAAACTTTAAAGGTTCTAAATACAAATCCAGGCAAGACCTACATGATTTTTACCTGAGGACCAGAATAAGTGACTAAAAGAGAAGTCCAGCACAAGGACAGCTCTGGCCACAGCCACTCTCAAAGAAAGGTCTTAAGTTATGGGGACCATATGATCTTCATGGGTGGCCCAGATGAGAACATCAATGAAAGTATAGATCTTTGACATACTGGATAAAATGTGACCTTCAAAAAATTCTAAAATTATCAGTAGTGTATACTGACAAAGGTCTGGGCAATGCATAAAGTATTTCATTAAACATTAATATTATCCATATATTTCTTAACTTTGTCCTTTTTGTGTTATAAAGTAGACATCAAATATCTGACATTTAACTGCTTTATTCTGGCAGTTTATCATTAAGAAAATAGTGAGCCCTAAAGGAAAAATGGATCTCAAATAGCATTAAACAACATATACCTTAGTGGGGCAGGGGAGGGGTGTTTTTCTCCCCTGACTGGGCCTTCTGCTGTCTCAATGATAGGGGGCCCAGCAGAGCAAGTGTTATAAGGACACCTCTCCCAGCCTTCTTGCCAATACCTGGTTTCCTTCTCCCTCTCTTGGTTGGACACATTCCCCTTTCTACTTCCCAATTCTCACACCTGGAAAACCCAAAATCCCCACTCAAGGCCAATGATGTGTCAGACTTTTTTAAGCCCACAACTGGATAGTGAGGAAGGACAAATGAAAGAAGGAAACAACCATATCTTAAGTTCCTACTATGTGCCAGAAGCTGTGTTAAATACTTTATAAATATTTGATACAACCATGCTGGGAGGAAGGTCCTATTATTATCCTCATTTTAACAGCTGAGGAAACTAAGTAAGATAGTGATTAAATGACTTGCCCAGGGTCACACAGCTAGTAAATAGCTAAGGCCATATTCCATCTCAATACTTTCTTAACTCCAGGGTCCAGAGCTCTATATACTGAACCTAACTGACTCCCTGCCCCTGCTAACTACATTAATATTTCCACTAAAATAAAGGATCCACCAGTCTTAACATATGACCTACGACCACATTCTCTAGTCTAGCTGGTCTTACCTTCTCCCCCAAGATCCTGAGTACTGCCTTATGACCTATATTTATAACTTTAAGGAGCCCTGGACCTGGTTATCTGCCCTTTAAGCTTAGTCCTGCTTCAGGTGTTGTCTCTCCTTGAGACTAGAGACTGTCTTACTTTTTTTTTCTTTTTGGAGGGGGGAAGGCAGGGCAATTGGGGTTAAGTGATTTGCCCAAGGTTACATGGCTAGTAAGTGTTAAGTGTTTGAGGCTGGATTTGAACTCAGGTCCTCCTGACTCCAGGGCCGGTGCTCTATTCACTGTGCCACCTAGCCACCCCGTCTTACTTTTTCTACTTGAATTCCCAGTGCTTAATACTGTACTTGGTATATAATGAGTACTTAATAAATACTTTTTCATTCATTCAGTTATTCATTCCCATACAGTATGAACCAAAAAATAATTTATTACTGAGTGCCTACTGCATTTAAAGCAGCAGCAGCATGGCAGAGTAGACAGAGGGCTAGCCAGCCTTCAGGTCAGAGAGGCCTAATTCATGTTCTCCTTCTGAGACATGCTGGTTGTGTGACACCAGGCGAGTTCACTGGATTTCTCAGGGCCTCACATAACCAAGACCACAAGTTGCAGGGAAAAGTGCTAATGTGCTCCTGGTAGGGGTTTTCTCATTGGTACTTCCTTACAGCAATGATATCATAGATCTAATCCAAATACACACACACACACACACACACACACACACACACACACACAATATCTGAAGAAAAGTGTGAAGTACTATGTGTAGTGTTGGGGATCCACTGATAAAAGAAAACAGTCCTTGGGTAAATACAACAACAACACATAACTAAGTATATACAACAAATATAAGGGAGAAAACATTTAACAGCTCAGAAAGATTGGGAAAGGTAAGGACACGTAAGCTTAGCCTTGAAGGACACCAAAGTTTGTATAAAAGTGGAGGTGAGGAGGGAATGCATTTTAGGCATGTGGGAGAAACTATGCAAAGATAAGTAGGAGATAGAATGCCAAATTCAAAGGAATGACAATTAAATTAGCTTGGCTGAAATGTAGGGGATGTATATAGGAGAATTCTGAAATAAGCCTTAAAAAGGTAGGTTGAAAATGTAAAGGACTTAAAATGACAATTTTATACCAGAGGTAATAAAAGAGCCCCTGAAGTTTCTTGATCAAGAAGAAAGTTCTATGTGCTTGAGAAAGACTATTCAGTCTGCCTAATAGAGGCTAAGTTTAAAAAACAAAAAAAGAGATGAGAAACTAGAAGCTCAATTAAGAGGCTAATATAGTATTACGATATAAAGGGACAAACATGAGAATTAAAGAATATGGAAAACATGCGAGAGGTATTGGTGGTGGCAGAAATCTATAAGACCTGATCATTTTTTGTATATGCAGGATAAAGGGTGATGAGGACATCCATGAGGTTGTGAACCTGACTTAAGAGAAAAGATGGGAATTCACAATAGAAATGGAGAAGTTCAGAGGACTGGTTTAGGGCTGAAGGAGAAAGTTCTATTTTGGACATGTTTCCTTTGATATGCCTACAGAACATCCAAGTAGGGATGTCCAACAGGTACCTGATAACATGAGACTGGATCTATAAATCCAGCAGTTATTTGCATAAAGCGCCTTAAGGAAAGATCCCAGGAAAGAGCATTGAGAGACTCTTACTATTGGCAGGGAGGGTACCTACAGTTACTGGTTGAACATAGATTATGATCCAGCAAAGGAGACTGAGGAAAGGTTGGTCAGACAAATAAGGTGCGAACCAAGGTGGAGACCTGGTAACATGGGGCAGGGGGGAATATCCTGGAGATGATTATGGAACAGTTATCAAATTCTGTCAAAGTCAAGAAGGATGAGGGCCAAGAACTACTAGTTATTTTGGGATTTCAGTTCAGAGGGAAGTCAAATGCCATATTGTAAGGAGTTAGGAAGGAAAAGAAGTAGAGAAAAATACTTTTGTGAAAAGGAAGAGGGATAGAAGATCTTTAGGGGCTGATATGATCAAATGAAAGGTATCTGTTTTGTTTTCAAAGTATGGGACAGGTCTGTGCATATCTGTAGATAACAGAAACAGAAGTACTCATTTAGGAGAGATTGAAGATTAGAGTGAGATAGAAGGAACAATGATCAAAGTGGAAAAAGGGAGTGGGTTTGAAGGACATAAGGGGAGACTGGTTTTTGGCAAAGGGACAGGCTAAGTTGGTCACAGACTACAGCAAAGGAGAGAAGGGGGAATGATGCTGAGAAGCATTGAGATATAAATCTAAGTCCATGGAGAAGGGAAAGCTCATAAATGATGGATTTAAAAGTAAAAATTAAGAACTGGGGCGACCTTTTTTTTTGTCCGACATCTTAGCTCGGAGGCGGTAGCAACAGGAGTACCTGAAGCCTCACCATGCCTCCCAAGGACGATAAGAAGAAGAAAGATGCCGGCAAGTCGGCCAAGAAGGACAAAGATCCCGTGAACAAGTCTGGGGGCAAGGCTAAGAAGAAGAAGTGGTCCAAGGGAAAAGTTCGAGACAAGCTCAACAATCTGGTTCTGTTTGACAAAGCAACTTATGACAAACTCTGCAAGGAGGTCCCCAACTATAAACTTATCACCCCTGCAGTAGTCTCAGAGAGACTGAAGATCCGGGGTTCTCTAGCCCGAGCAGCTCTCCAGGAACTGCTCAGTAAAGGTCTGATTAAGCTGGTTTCCAAACATAGAGCCCAAGTGATATATACCAGGAACACCAAGGGTGGAGATGCTCCAGCTGCTGAAGATGCATGAAATGGTTCAACATTTCTGTGTAGATTTTCAAAAATAAACTTAAAATTGGACTAAGAAAAAAAAAAAAAAAAGAACTGGGGCGACTAGGTGGAGCAGCTAGTAGAGCTCCAGCCCTGGAGTCAGAAGGACCTAAGTTCGGATCCGTCCTCTGACACTTAACACATACAAACAAAAACCTAGCTGTGTAACCGTGGGCAAGTTACTTAACCCCAACTGCCCTCAAAAAAAAAAAAAAGTTAAGGGATTAAAAAAAAAAAAAAAAGGAAGTACCAGTGGGAAAACATGAAATTCTCAAAAAGAATAAACTAAACATTAAAAAAAAATTAAGGACTGGGTAGTCTAGGAAGCTTGGGGAGAGAAGGAAAGGGCTGGAATACTCTCTCTGTGAAGAGAGTTAATTAGGATAGAATAAAAGGATGCATTGCATGCAGCAAAGAAGGCTCCCCAAAATGAGATAACATAAATTCTGAGTTGACCCAGTTGGCAGGGTTGAATGATTTCCTCCCAGGGCCTTCAGTCGCATGGGAGTTAGGTAAGACAAGACATTAGTGGGGTTTGAGGCATGGCAAAGAATAAGCAAAGATAAGACAAAGGTTCAAGGAATTTAGGAGTTGGAAACAATTCACAAGTGAAGGACTTAACTACTGGATCAAGATTCTGAAGGAAGAAAAATGAGACAAAAGAAGAGATTAATATAGGAGCAAGAGTGATTGGAGGTCACAGGGAGGAAGCAGGTTAGAAGTAAGGTAAAAGGAAAAAAATGTAAGGAAAAAAACAGGAGACCAACAGGAATGAGAGAGTCCCAGTTGAGGGAGGTAGAACACTCTCAGGTAACAGTGAAATCAAGGTTATGATCAATCATCTCTGTGTGTGGCACTTACTAGCTAGAGATTTTAGACCAACTTATGTTATCTCTCTGAGTGTTATCATTGATAAAATGAGCATTCATTCAGCAAGCATTTTTATTCTAAGTCTATATCAAGACAACTCAGGTAGCACAGTAGATAAAAAGTGCTGGGACTGAAATCAGGAAGGGCTGAGTTCAAATCCAGCCTCAGGCACTTAATAGCTAATAGCTAATATTTACATAGCGCTTACTATGCACCAAATTATTATCTCATCTGTGCCTAAAAACAGCCATGAGAGGTGAGCTATTATCATCCTCACTTTACAGATGAAGAAAAACAAGGCAAATGAATTGCTCAGGGTCACACAGCTAGTAAGTACCTGAGCCCAGATTTGGATTCAGGTCTTCCTGACTCCAGGCTCAGGCTTCAATCTATTGGATGATCCTGGACAAGTCACCCACCTTCTCTGCCTCAGTTTCCTCAACTGTAAAATAGGGACAATAACAGCATCTATGCTTTGCAGGGTTTTGTGAAGATCAAATGAGATAATACCTGTAAAGCACTTAGCATAGTGCCTGGAAAACAGTAGGCACTATATAAACACTTTTTTCTCTTCCATGTTATAAGTAACTGTGGAAAGCACTGGGCATAGGTACACAAAGACAAAATGAAAAATAAAACAACAGTCCCTGGCCCCAGTGAGCTTTCATTCCCATACCTACCTCACAGGGTCATAGTGAGGAAAACCCTTTGTCAACCATAAAGGACACTGTATAAATATGAATCTAATTACCTAAAACCCACAACTTATAACATTTTGCTGCCTATAATTCACACAAGACTAAGGTGGAAGGATAAGAAAGAACATACATGCAACATGGTGTCAAAGGACAACAGCCTCAACTGTCAAATTTCAGGAAATCAGCAATTGCAGTGTTAACTAAGGCTTGTTCATCCATGCACTTAAAGTTTTATTAATGACTTAATATAGGTAAGGCACTGTGGGGATGGCAAAGATCACTGGATCATGGTTGCTGCCCTCAGTAATCACAACTAGCCCGTACTTATCCAGGCAGGTTTGTGAAGTCCCTTACATATATTTTATCATTTAACTCTTACAATAATACCCTAAAGTAGGTATCATTATCCTTATTTTTACAAATAAGGGAACTGAGAATAAAAGGGACTAAATGATTGTCAGGATCACATGGCAGTTAAGAATCGGAAGCAAGATTTGAACTCAGGACTTCTTAACTATAAATTCAGCACTCTGTCTTCTGTGCCATTTACAGGCCCCAGGGAGTATAACGAACGATAATATAATTGCATTTATAAAGCAACTTGCAGATTTGCAAAGTTCTTTACGATTATTTCCTCATTTGATCCTCACAATAACCCTGTGAGGAAGATGCTACTTATAATCATCCCTGTTTTTTCAGATGAGGAAACTGAGGCAGGAAACCATTAAGCCAGTTGCCCAGGGATACACAGAGAGTATTTGACGGCAGATTTGAACTCAAGTCTTCCTGACTCCAAAGTCAAGCCACCTAAGATACATGATACATGGTAAGACTATGAAAAACAATACAGCAGAGGTATCACTGGGGGCAGGGACAAATAAAGTGAAAATTATTTCTTAACCAGAACATTCAAAACTACTTCCATATTCCTGAAATTGAGGGGGAGGGGAATGAAGGTGAGGGGATGGGAGAAAACACATACACACAAACACACACACACTTACACAGTCTCTGTCTCTCTGTCTCTCTCTCTCTGTGTTACCCCTCAAAGCGGAAATGCACTGTTCAGTCACAGCTTAGAAGATATAAACAACATTGAAATTCACAAGCAGATCTCAAAGAGAGGACGCCTCAATTGGTATGCAAGTGATGGTTTCTCCCCCTGAATACATTATGAACCTGCGGCATGCTAATACGCCACGCTATCATAAGCACCATATGGAACAGTAGGCAGTACATGTCCCATCAAACCTCAAGAAGATGTATTAATGTTCATACTCTTAAAAAAAAATCCCCTGCTCGCATCCCTAGACTTCCACATTTCTTAGCATTCAGTCACTTTCTCCCAAAGCACAGTTCTCTAAGGCTGCTCATTGTCACCAGATGGTTCCAAGAATCCTTCCCATCTATTTTATCACACGAGGTAAAGGCCACAAAGCATGTCAGTCTATGCTTACTGAAGGGCTACCAGCACAAAAGCTAACAACAAAAGACACACGATAACCAAGAAATAAGATTTCTGGAGAGGTTATAGAAAAAAATGTTCATAATTATGTTCGAAGTATCAGATGGCATCTTTCAAAATTTGTGGTAAGGAGATGAAAAAAATTACTTTTGTCCCCCGAGACTAATTTTTTAACAGTCTAATTGCTATTATTAAGAAATTAGGGGGCAGTTAGGTGGCAGAGCACTGGTCTTGGAGTCAGAAGGACCTGAGTTCAAATCCAGCCTCAGACACTTGACACACTCTTACTAGCTATGTGACCTTAGGCAAGTCACTTAACCCCAAACGCCTTGCCTTTCCCCCTCAAAAAAAGAAAAAGAAATTTTTCAACCAATTATTTCTTTTAAAAATATTAATATATATTCCATTGAAAATTATACAGCCTATTCCAAAAGTTAGTTAGGTGGTACAGAGTAACAGCCTTGAGGACCTGAGCTAAAATGTGGCCTTGGATACTTATTAGCTCTGTGACCCTGGGCAAGTCATTTAATCCCATTTTCTTCAGTTTCATCATCTGTAAAATAAGCAGGAGAAGGAAATGGCAAACTACTCCAGCATCTTTGCCAAGAAAACCTCAAATGGGGTCAGAAAAAGTTGGAAACAGCTAATCAGCTAAACAACAGTAGCAGCTGCAGCAAGACTTTTGGGATACCCCATATAGTTTTCAAATATGGGCTCATGATGAAGTAACAGATATGTATAGATAGGGAAAGCCATCAATCTATCATAGGACCACAAATTTAAAGCAGGAAGACGTCACTTTATAGGTCATCTAATCCTGACACCTCATTTTATAGATGACAAAACTGAGGTCCAAGAAGGCTGTGATCTGCCTAAGGTCACAGAGCATCTGAGGCAGGATCTGAGCTAGAGCCCTTTCCATTCTATCATGATGTCTCTAATTAATCAGCAAGTTTTTATTAAGTACCTACTACTATGCACCAAGCATCATGCTAGACACTGGGGGTACAAATACAAAACTGAAACAGTCCTTGGCCTCAAGAAACTTAGACTTGTCTTTAAGGGATGCAATATATTTTCAGATACAGGACACATGCAAAGGAATGCAATGTGAAGGGGGAGAAGGGTTCTAACAATAGCAGAGTCAGGAAAGCCTTCTTTCGCAAAGAAGTTAGCACTTGAGCTGACTGAGCCTTGAAGGAAAATAGGTTTCCAAGACTTGGAAGACAGAGTATTCCAGGGACAGAGAACAGAGCACATGCAAAGCCACAGGTGGGAAATGGAACATTATGCATGAGGAATGGCAAGAAGGGCCAAACTGGCTGTAGAATAGTACATGAAGGGAAATGATATCAACCTGGAAAGCCAGGCTACAGGTTGTGAAATACTTGATATACCAGCAGTTTGTTCATTATAATAAAATACTTATAGTAAAGGAATAATGCAGTTTCTTGAGCAGAAGACTAGCATAGGGAGGCTTGCCAATTTCTTCAAAAAATGAAAAATTTTATTTAAATGATTTACAATGGTAATACTGGTTGTCTGAAAATAGGAAATATATCAAACCATATTATTAAATGTAACTTGTACAAGAACCTCCTCCTTTCTCAGGAGGATTCCAATGATCTATAAAAAGTTTAATAAAGAATGATATCCACCACCAACACTCACATCACTCTAGCCAGATTCAAGATTAAGAAATTCTGGTTTGAGTATTCTAAATCTAAGATGATGCTCTCGTTAGAATGGCAGGCAGAAACTGATAAAATCCTCTACCAGTTCTTTTTTTTCTTCAAAACAGGTCAGTGAATTGGATTCAAAATGATATTCAAAACATGCTGATGAATTAGACTTTTTAAAGTATTTTACTAATTTCCAGAATTTGGGGTGGGGGGGAACGACAAGAAAATAGTCTCTGGATCAGTGATTTCATAGGTATAAGAACTTCCCATGAGGATATGCCACTAATGTAGCTCAGGAGCTCATTTATAACAATGAATCTTAAACAGCTGCCTAGGGCACTAAGAAGGTAATAATAACAATAAACAGTTAGCATTTATATCATACCTATTCTGTGCCAAGCACTGTACTAAGGCAAAGTGAGATTTAAGTGACTTGTCCAGGGTCACACAGCTAGTAAATATCTAAGGCTGGATTTGAACTCAGATCTTTGTGAACTCTAGGCAGGTTATTCTTTCCACTGCACCACCTAACTTTCATGGTTATAGGGCAGGACATAAAGCCAGGCCACCACGAAACCAAGGCCAGCATTCTATTCAATATGCCATATTGCCTTACTTTCCAAATCTACAGGTTTTATAAACAGCAAACTGCTAGATGATGCAGAAAGTGTTATTAGAAATCCGTCATCTCCTGCAGCAACCTCTATATTTTACAACTATTCAAGACCCTCCACTCTCAGCATGGCAAAGATATTTTCCCAATCCATTACTATATGGATAAGAGCCAATCTAGTTAATAGTTTTAAATTAACTAAGTCATTTTAAATTGTTCCTCCAACTCCTTTGGCAATAGTTAATATTATAAAACAAGTGATTTACTATCTATCCCTGAATAAATACGCCAGAAAAAGACTTCCTTTAATCTAGGAATTTCATAGAAGCAGGTAGAGTTAAAGAAGGGAGAACAGACTGAATTAGAGCCAAGACTATTTTCCATTACTCCAAGTAAGGGGGACTAAGCAAGTGTAGAGCACCCACTATATTTAATGCAAATGGAGTTAGATTCAATTCCACAACATAGTTATCTGGAATCTACTTTATGCAATTCCACAACATAGTTTATCTAGAATCTACTTTATGCTAATAAGATCAAAGGATAGGGTCACCGAATATAAGGATGAAAAATGTCAGAGTCTCTGTCCTCAAGGGCTTACATTGTATGATATGTATAGGGGATTCATGTGGACCCAAATAAGGATGGTAAAGTTCAGTGTGATAAGGATGAAGGAAAAATCCGAAGTTCCATGAGGATATGAGGAATGAGGGGAGTAGGGATCACTTTTGGCTTGGGATCAGCTCAAAGAAGCTTTTGTGATGGCTGTGGGCTGGACCTTGAAGGAAAAGAAGAATTTCAAGATTATAGAAGGAACATGTTCCAGGCATGGGAATGTTCCTGGGGCAAAAGAGTAAGGGAATGGACTGAATGAGATAAAAGAACAGGTAGTAGTCTAGTTTGGTGAGATTACAGTGTGTCTAAAGTAGTCAACAGAGCCACTGAAATTTTTTTGTGAATATCATAATAGCTGCTGTGTAACCCTGGCCAAGTTAACTTAACCCTGTTTGCCTCAGTTCCTCATCTGTAAAATTAGCTGGAAAATGACTTAGCAAACCACTACAATTACTATTACAATCAATTTAGCTCCAATGTATAGGAATCTGCCTCTATCACCAGGGCCCAGCTATCTAAGCCTCAAAAAATACCCTTTTATTTTCCATTTCACAACCATTTTGTAAGCATTAGAAGTTTTAAAACATAGAGCATCTAATAGTGTTTCCCTTTAGTGAGCCTCCTCACCAACATATGTAGTCACTTTTTTTTAATATAATGGACAATGAAACATATATATAATCCCACAAACCTCATGTGTACACTTTCAAAACCCTTGACTTTCTTCCTTAATTTGCCACCAGAAAATATCAGATTTATGAGGAAAAATAGCATCATCTCTTACTGCTTCTCCTCCGCTTCCCCCAAAGCTAATTGGCTAATAGTGTAGCATATTTCGGTGCTAAATTATAATTGAAAATAAAATTCATTCAAGGAGAATGGTGTAGTGGCAGAGGTAAAGTATATAATCACAATCTATCTAAAATCACTACTTGGTTCCAGCTTTAGGTGAAACACCATTTAAAGGGAGCACTTTTTTTTTACGAAAAACACAATACACATCCTTGAGAGCCAAAATTTAAGACTTAAATTTTTCTAAAGGAATCTTTACAGAGAACTTACATTATAATAAGGTTATGCTAGGCTAGGTTGCCTAGATTTTAATAGGGTTGTGGAAAGGTAATCTATACATTTTATTAAAGGAATCCCCAAGGTTTGAAATGGGTAACTAGAGAGAAGTAAGAAGAAAGGGGCAGGTAACTAATGACATTCAATGATATAATGACAAAGGGTAGATGGGAAGAAGGGTTAAGGCTTTTCCCAGGACTACCAAAACACTGAGCTTAAAGACCTGGTTCGAGAGGTTAACTCTCCCCTGAGTTTGGACATTGCTTCTAAAATAAGTACCAAACTAATCAATTGTCCAAGGCTCAGGAGGATACCCAGAGGAACAAAGTAATGAATAAATACTGAACCCAAACCCAAGGGATGCAAGGAAGCAAAAGTAACAGATTAGAGCTTGACCCCTGTACTTCATGCTATCTAAGAGCTGGGAGGAATAGAGAAAGCTTCTTTGAACTTTACAAAACTTGGTCTGAAAGTTTTAAAAGTATCAAGATTTATGTTCTAATTATTTTTCCTGTGCTCAAGAAGCATATGTGTGTGTGTGTGTGTGTGTGTGTGTGTGTGTGTGTGTGTGTGTGTGTGTATTCCTCTTTGTGGTGAATATGTCTGCTTTGCATCTCTCTGATATTTAAGAATCTATTCTGGATGAGGATTGCTCACTCTCCTCACACACACTTACAGACTTTAGGGTACCCCGACATATTAGGTGCATGTTTATACGAGCCATAGCTAGGGTTTTCTTTGTCTCATAAACCAAAAATTTAGCAAGTACAAACAGCTATGTCCTGAGGGAATGTGGGGGATGGGGCTGAGGAGGAATTTTTTTGCCCTGTTCATCGGCCACCATTACAGAAGAAAGCCTCAAACCTAGAAGGAAGGGTGGCTCCTGCTCAACCAAGAAACTTCATGGAATCCTAGAAGCAATTCCTCCGCATCCACACTCCAGGAGAGCTCAACCCCATCAACATTTAGTGCTACCACATTCCACTTCCTCCAGGTACAAAAGTTGCGCTAGTCATGCCCATAGATACAAATTTGGAACTATGCCCCAAAGCTATTAAACTGGGCATATTCTTTGTTCTAGTGATAATACTACATCTTCTTTATGCCAAAGAGATCAAAGGAAGAGAGAAAGTATCCATATGGGGAAAAAATATTTGTAAGAAGTATTTTTGCAGTGAAAGAATTGGAGGCTGAAATGGTACTCATGAATTGGAAAATGGCTGAACAAGTGATGGCAAAAGAATGTAATGGGATACTACTATGTTGTAAGAAATGATGAAAGGGACGGTTTCAGAAAAAACTGGGAAGACTTGAATGAAAAGATACAGAATGAAGTGATCAGAACTAGACAGGAGAACAATGTATACAATACAATAATAATCAAGACAATCAACTCAAAGTCTTATTAACTCTGATCAACAAAATGATCAACCATGATCCAAAAGATTCATGATTGAACATGCTATCCATCTCCTGATACGGAGGTGATAAGACTTGAGAACAGATTGAGTCATATATTTTTTTTACATGGCCAACATGGGAGTTTGTTTTTGCTTAGATATACATTTGTAACAGAGGGTTTTATTTTTCTTGGGTTGTTTTTTTTTTTTTGAGGGGCTGGGGATTGATCTTCATTCATTCATTCATTCATTCATTTAAACGTTTTAAAGGAATATATATAAACTAAGAGGAAAAAGGAAACAATTGGGGAAAATGTCTTTATCATAAAGAATGTGTATGACTTCTACCTGAACAGAGATGTAGGCAGCCTACCTCTCAATCCTACTCCAGCAAAAAAAAAAACTAAAAATGGCACCAGACCAAATAATGATCAAGAACTCCACTAAAACTACAGTTAAGTAACATCATTTACCCCTGAACTACGCATGAAAAATAGTCCAGAAGCCCATGGGTGAAAGAAAAGGGGCCCCTCAGAAAAGCCAGTACCAGCCCAGGGGACAAAGCAAAGCATCTCAATGATGAACCAATGATACCTATCATCTGCAATATTCTATATCAGATGGCAGCAAGAGCAGAGGAGGGTTCCCTAGAGATGCCTTAGCATAAGATTACCCAAAAGCCACCAGGAGCAAACACAGTTCTATCATGGCAGCCTTTAGACTGGGATATTCAAGGGCTTAAGGTCCCACACTGTCTAGAAACTCCATAGAGTTCTGATGATCAAAACTCTGAACTGCAAAGATAGAAAAGGCCCCAAATCTGTCAGTACTAATACCTATCATCATAGACACATCCAAAAGGTAGAGAAAGGTCAGCATAGAAACCTAGGTGACTCAGTTCAAGACCAAGAAAGCCCGGCCACCACACATGAAAGGAAAACAAGGGGGCAAAGCCAGGCACTGGTAAAAATCCAATTCAGAAAATAATACTAAAGATGAATAAACAGAAGACATTGAACACTATAAAAAATTATTAGAGATCCAAAGTAAAACAAAAATTTCTACCAAGTTTATATGAATACTTAGAAGAAATTAATATATAATTAAAAGTGAAATAAATTCTCTGGGGAAAAAAAGAGTATATCTTAGAATAGAAAGCAGTAAAGCTTACCCTATTAATGGACTCTATAAAAATTAGAATAAATCATAAAGAAATCTCTATCAGACCAAAGGAAATGCTATCACTAAAACCTAAAGCTTCCAGAACAAAGAAAAAACATTGTAAGCAGCCAAAAAGAAAGTGCCCAAGTACTAAGGACCCAGAGGTCAGGCTCACATAAGACCTAGCAATTTCTACTACAGATGAGAGCAGATACTGGAATAAAATATTCCCAAAAGGCAAAGCTAAGACTAACCTCACATAAGAATAAAACGGATCTTTTACTGGAATTTTTTAAAGTATTGCTGATGAAAAGAATAGAGTCGAGTAGAAAATATAAGAAGTAAACACAAAAATTTCAAACACAGAAAGGTTAAAAATGGTGATGAAGTACTAACATAATATATAAGAAAGAACAAGTGTCCCTTAAAGTTTTCAGCTGGTAACGAGGGAGCGAAATAAGATGAAAGGAACCTGGAGACAGAATTCTGTTATGAAGGTTTTAAAAGGGCAAAGAAAAAGAGACTAAAAGCCATATTACCTCGTATGGAAAGGATAAAGGAGTTGCTGCTTCTCACTGGTGATGCATTAGAAGAGTATACAAAGATGAAATGGGTTAAGAGAGTAGATATCAGATGAACCTTACTTTATCTGAATCAGAAAAAAAAAAAGTGTAATATACATACACATAGAGTTTGCTGTAAAAAAATCATCAAACTCTACAGGAAAACAGTGGTTGGGGATACTGAGGAGGGAATAGTATGACTACTCAGTGTATTTGTTTTGCATGTTTATGCTCCTTCCTAGACCTTTTGTGTTGGGGATAAATTAAAGTTCATCTGTTATCTCCTCCTCCAAAGGAAACAGAGGTTGTACCTACTAACAGTGATGCAAGAGAAACTTTTTTTTCTATAAATGGTAAAGAGAAAGAAATATTCAAAAGGAAATAGACAAGTAGGAGCATTTTGAACAATATATTTAATTCATTATACACTTCTTTTGAAAAAGCAAGTAGGGGGCAGCTAGGTAGCGCAGTGAGTAGAGCGCTGGCCCTGGAGTCAGAAGGACCTGAGTTCGGAGCCGGCCTCAGACACTTAATCCACACAAACAAAAACCTAGCCGTGTGACCTTGGGCAAGTTACTTAACCCCAATTGCCCTAAAAAAGGGGCGGCTAGGTGGTGCAGTGAGTAAGAGTGCCGGCCTCGGAGTTGGGATGACCCGAGATCGAATCCAGCCTCAGAAAATGAGCACCCACACATAAATAATGACTAGCCATGTAACCTTGAGCAAGTTACTTAATCCCAATTGCTTAAAAAAAAAAAAAAAGAAAAAGCAAGTGGTATGGAATAAATTTAGTTACACATGATCCTCTTTTTGGGCTCTATTTTGTATAGGGAACTGCTCGTTTTTTGGTGATGGTTAAGTTTAAAATAAAATTTAAAAAATAAGCACTTGTCAGCCCTAAATCTGTGATCCTATGTATCACCCATTGGATGAAATTGTACTAGAAATTTTTTCTCAAGAGTTCTCAAAATCAGCCTGTCTAAAATAATTAGCACAAAAATGCTGCTGCTTACTACTTATTATTAAAGAAATGGGTCCTAGAGAAAAAAAATCTATTCATCCATCTTTCTCTCAGTGAGGGTGGTACAAAGTAGGAAACATCCATCCATTGAGAAGAATACGGAATGCTTAAATCAGAATTATTTCAAGGAATCACTGATGTTTTCTTCTAGGTGCCATTTTATTTGGCTTTTTCCTAGAGGGGCAATTCTACAACCGGGTTTTTAAAAAGAATAATATCAAGATAAACATGTAACCATGGAAAAGTACTTAGGTTTCTATATAAACAGGTATTAGATAGCATATTCAGGCTTTATCTCTAGGGAACAGATTTGCTCTTTCTCTTGACTCCCAAATAAAATGATTAATGTTTAAAAGCTATTTTCCTCAGTCTTGAAAAAAAAAAGTCGTCTTAATTATTGGGAGAAAAATGAGCACATGACATGGGTTAGTTGCTTCTTCCTTCCTTAAGCATTTGTAAACCCAAGACTAAAGCCAAGACCAAAGTGAAGGGAGTGCTGGTGCATGATTTTCTGTTTGCAGATGATTGCGTACTCAATGCAGCCTCTGAAGCTTATATGCAACAAAGTATGGATCAATTCTCTGCTGTTTGCGCTAATTTTGGCCTAACAATTAACACCAAGAAAACACAAGTGCTTCACAAGGTAGTACCATACCATCTATATGTGGGGAACCATTGGTTACAGCCAGTGGAGAAGTTCTGAATAGTGTGGATAAGCTCACTCACCCCGGCAGTATATTTTCTAAGGTTGTACACATTGATGATGAGGTTAGCGCATGCATCGCCAGAGCCAGCTCAGTGTTTGGGAGGCTCCAAAGGAAAGTGTGAGAGAGAAGAGGTAGTATTAGACTGATTATGAAAATGAAGGTCTACAGAGCCATTGTGCTGACCTCACTGTTGTGCTAACATCATTCTATGCCTATGAAATGTGGACAGTCTACCACCACCATGCCAGGAAATTGAATCACTTCCATTTGAATTATCTTAGGAAGATTCTGAAGACCACCTGGCAGGATAAGGTACCAGACACTGAGGTCCTTTCTCAAACTAAACTGCCAAGCATTCAAACTCTGCTGCAGGGAGCAAAACTCCGATGAGTTACAAAGACACTCTTAAGAACTCTGGAACTGACTTAATGACATGGGAGACACTGGCAAAGGACTGCCCAATATGGCATGCCTTCATCAGAGAAGGCACTGTGCTCTATGAGCAAAACAGAATTGCCACAGCTTCAAAAGAAATGTGAGACTCAGGGGCAGCTAGGTGGCGCAGTGAATAGAGCGCCGGCCCTGGAGTCAGAAGGACCTGAGTTCGGAGCCGGCCTCAGACACTTAATCCACACAAACAAAAACCTAGCCATGTAACCTTGGGCAAGTTACTTAACCCCAATTGCCCTAAAGGGGCAGCTAGGTAGCAGTGAGTAAGAGCTCGGGCCTCGGAGTTGGGATGACCCGAGATCAGATCCAGCCTCAGAAAATGAGCACCCACGCATAAATAATGACTAGCCGTGTCACCTTGAGCAAGTTACTTAACCCCAATTGCTTTAAAAAAAAAAATGTGAGACACGCAAATTTAGAGAACCCACCCCAAATGTTAACATGGACTATTTGTGCCTGCCCTGTGGTAGAGCCTTCTGATCAGTCATAGTCAGACACACTGTAACTTGACTCTAACACAGTGGTATCATTTTGGTCCTCATCGAGAAAGAAGGGCCACAGCTGATTTGTAAATCCAATCCAGTCTATACTATTTCCCCAACAGAACTGACAGTGAGCTTTTTTGTTTTGTTGTCATTTAGTCATTTTTTAGTCATGTCCAATTCTTTGTGACCCAATTTGGAGTTTTCCTGGCAAAGATACTGGAGTAGTTTGCTCTTCCTTCTCCAGTTCATTTTATAGATAAGCAAATGGAATTAAGTGATTTTCCCAGGGTCACATAGCTAGTGTCTGAGGCCACATTTGAACTCAGGGAGATGAGTCTTCCTGACTCCAGGTCCAGCAGTATCTCCATCGTGCTACCTAGTTGCCCAGTGTAAGCCCGATTAAGGTAGTCATTAGGATCTATTTGATAAAGATTTCAAAGTGAATTAAGTTTTGTTTTTGTTTTATTTTGCTTTGGGGGGGGGGGCATGTCCTAGGAAAACTGATAGGAAGTCTTGAAATTATTTTCTGAATATTGCAACAGTGACAATAACTAGCATTTATATAGGACTTTAAGACCAACAATGCATTTTATAAAGGTAATCTCATTAGATCCTGACAGCAATCCAATGAAGTAGGGGCTATTGTTAGGCCCATTTTACACAAAATAAAACAGGTTTTAAAAAGTCAACTTACTTGCTCAAGATCCCAGAGCTAGTAATTAACCAAAGAAGATACAAGGCCAGGACTTCCCAGTTTTATAACAGGTTTCCTCACTGAAATTCAGAAAGTAATAATAAAAGGCTCTCAAGAAGGGATACACTAATCTCACCTACTCAGAACTCAGCTAGAGGGCAACTTCAATTATCTGGAACATCACCCAGAACCAGCAAGCAAAAAATAGTCATCAAAATAGGGAACACAATGTCCCTGGGCTTCAAAGTTCATATCCTAAACTTTCCTCATGTTTGATTCCCCTCAAAATTTCATTTGAAACATATACACTTTCATTCTATACAATTCTAATAAGCCCTGGTTAGATGGATGCCAAATAGGAGATTATAAAACTAATAATTAAAAAGGGGGGATTGCAATAAGCTATCACATTGATATCAAGAGGTGATAAGTGACTAACAGGAAAGGGGTGGGGGAAGTTATCAAAGGTAATGCATAGCACATAAAAATCATAGTAGTTCAGGGCTATTTCATATACATAACTATGTAATTCAAAGGTCATAAGACTTCCCTGTTTTATAGCAAACAAGACAATAAGTGAAGGAAAGGAAAAAGTGTTTATATAATGAAGGAAAGGAAAAAGTATTTATATAGCATCTATTATGTGCCAGGCACTATGCTGATTAACTTAAATATTATCTCATTTGATTTATAAATATCTCTTTTGATTCAAACAATGTCTATAATCATGACTGGAACTAAACAAGAAAAGATTAATTGATGTTTGAGGTACTTTGATAAATTTATGAAGGATGCCACATGCTTTAGAAGACTTTCTCAACCAAATGGCTAATTCAGTATATTTCAACAAAGGCCTCATCTCATTAACATGTCACTCCCCATATTGTCCCATCGGAGCTATATAATTTCTATCCATATTCTTTCCTACCACAGCAAAGTATCATTCTAGTACGTCATCATACAAGTGAATCTCCATTCTCTTCCAAGGTTATGTTAGTAGAGCACAGGTTATGGGAAGTCTGGCAAGGCTAGAAAGATTTTTGGTTGGGGCCCTGTGATTAACTCCTTGTCTGAGATTCAAAGATCAACCTAGCTAAGTCTGGGGAGGCTCATTACCAAGTCACCATTAGAGGTAATGATCTTGTTGGTCATAGCAACTCTCAAAGGTCATGTACTGTTTTAGAGAATTTGAGATCTACATCAGTGAAGGAAACACAGGAAATAAAGAACCTTGAAGTAAGTCATTCTACAATTCCATCATAAATATTGTCCTTCCCCAAAGTACCAAAGGCCTTTCTCTTCAATATGAAGGTCATCTATCACTAACCATTCCTCCTACACACTCACTTTTTTTTATGTTCATAAATGTTCTCAATTATATTTTTATGCAACTTTACCTACACCAGTCTTCACTGGAAACGTGTCTGCCTATTTCCAATTATTACATGTAACCTTTACATTGTGACCTTTGGACCAACTGCAATTTTGCTTCTTCTGAGATCATGCAATTATACAGCTCATCATCAGGAGATGGCATGTAAAAAATGGGAATTGTGTGTCAGGGAATAGATTAGAGATCACTGAAAGCCCTGTTCCCAAAGGCAATCCAAATTGAGTACCTCCTCCAATACAACTAGGGCCTGTAGCCTTACTCACAGTCAGGACAATAATAGACTAACTTAATGGTGTGCATACTTTAAAACCACAGCTATTTGAAAAATTAAAATCTACTATGGTGTTTGCCTGATCAGATAGTAAAACCACCAAACACTTAATCAAAATGTGGTTATTAATTATGAGAAACCATTCATTTGTGTAGGCGATATTTAAGCAATATTGACCACGTGTTATATTTTTAAACAAAGGCCAGGAATAGTCTCAAATCAAAATTAGAAAATTTTGCAAGGTTCTGAACATATCCATACCTCCTTATTTTTTTCCTTTACAATTTCTTGCAAATAAGCATCCAAAACCTGAAATTCACACAAAGCCCTTTAAATAAGTTGGTTTAGACATGTGCTGCATGTTTTATCACTAGCCCAAGCCAAATTTTATAATCAAAAAAAGTATGAAATATTCTCCAAAGAAATAAAGAGTAAAAAGGAAAGTGTCTAAAAACAGAACTTTCTATAATAAACCATTTCTTTTCATATTTCTCCACATCTAAGATTTAGAGAATACAATTAAGGTAAGGAGAGAAAGGAAAAAAAAGAGAAAACTTTACCCCAGTATCTCAGAAGACCTTTGGAGCATATGGTTTCAGATAAATGATGTTATGCTTAGAAGAGAAAGGGATAGTATCAGTAGCCATATAGTTCCAGCATCCTCATTTTACAGATGGAAGCTGAGACCCAAGAGGGGCAAATCAACGGCCCAACGTCACACAGAGAGTAAATGTAAGATGGGACATTAGAATGCAGGTCCTCTGTGTACCATGCTGCCACTATTTGATAACTATTTCCAAAGGAAGTTTAAAAAAAGGAACAACCAACAATGGTCAAAAAAGCTGAATTAGACCTGTTGACTGGTAAATGGTCAGTCTCCATCTTGGTAATTATGTCAGAAACACAGGCTTTCAGAGATCCAGATGAATTTCTGCTATCCAACACACTAGGGAAAGTTAGATGGTGTGCAGTGGAGAGAGAGCACTAGGTCTAAATTCTTCTCCCTGAGTTTAAATCTAGGCTCAGACACTTACTGGTTGTATGACTCTGGGCAAGTTACTTAGTCCTATTAATCTCAGTTTCCTCATCTGCAGAATGAACTAAAGAAAAAAAAATGGCAAACCATTCCAGTATCCCTGTTAAGAAAATCCTAAATGGGGTCCTAAATAAAACACATCTGAAGAATGAGAACAACATACTAAGAATATAACAAATAAACAAATGTCTTCTGTTCCTGTTGAAAGAGAATTTCCTTCTACTAACCTGAGAGAGGTATTTGAAGAGTACAAAGAGGGTAAACGAACTCATATGCTCCAATTTATATGGGATTTTCCTGACAACAACACAGAATATTTATATAATGTTCTAAAGTCTACAAAGCACTGTCCCTTACAACGTCAACATCCACATTTTACAGATGAGAAAACTAAGACTAGGAAAAATTAATTACTTTGTTCATGGTCACTGAGCTACAAAGTATCAGAGCTATGATTGAAACCTAGGTCTTCTGTCATCAAGCTCTTCTTCACATATAATAACAAGCATATAATATAGAATAACAAGCAGCAGTATTTTCCTTTTACAAAACCAGGCACCTAAGGTTCCAAAAGTTGTGGGATCTTGCCAGTTTCATATAGCTATTAAGTTATTGAATTCTAACTTCCATTTCCAGAACCTTTTCCTTTGCTTTAAAGTTCTACAGAGTTTTTCATTCAACAAATACCGATATAGTTAAATATGACCTTGCATTGTGCCAAATCACCAATGCCATTTTGTTAAGATTGACAATGATGACATAATTGCATGGTAAGGGAACCTTCATTTTCACACCCCCACACTCCCAACAAACCATGTCTGTTAGTCTTTTAAACTCAAATTCCCTCAAAAATGTAGGGGAACTTAAAAAAAAAAACTGTCCCACATGAGAAGGATTTTGTAAAAGTGTGTTGTTAAACCATGAGTCAGGAAATACTAAAATAAAAGCTTTTGAAGCTCAATAAAATTATACAATCTTTAAGTATTTACTCTGAAGCAAAGAAATAAGTGATCTAGAAAAAACATCTTGGGAGCCGCTAGGTGGCACAGTGAATAGAGCATCAGCCCTGGAGTCAGGAGGACCTGAGTTCAAATGCGACCTCAGACACTTGACATACTTATTAGCCATGTGACTTTGGGCAAGTCACCTAACCCCAACTGCCCTCAGAAAGAAAGAAAGAAAGAAAGAAAGAAAGAAAGAAAGAAAGAAAGAAAGAAAGAAAGAAAGAAAGAAAGAAAGAAGGAAAAGAAAAGAAAAAACATCTTGCAACTTTTAAATCCAATTCTCAGGCAATAAGTACCATTGTTCACAAATTTTATTCAAGATTACTCCAATTAGTAAAGGTAATTATTTCTCTCATCTTATTGAAAAAGCATAGCTTTAATAATTATAGTTCCCATTCTTATCTATTTCCATAATGTAACTAATTAACACTATTCCTCCCCCCACCCACCTTCAACTGCACATTCCAAGTCTACACTCAAATATTTAGGTAAAAGGATCCATTTCAAAATGGCCACGACCTCATGTCCAAAAATTAAAGGAATTCCAAAAGACATATAGCTAAAGATGCATTCTGGATTCAGAGACATCTACATATATCTTCTGAGACTTCAGAAGGATTCCCCATTTCCTCTAACTAGAGCTTAACAGGTTTAGAAACATAATTAAGCTAGACATTCTGAGAATGCACATTTACATTAATATTAATTAATGCAAACAGCTGCTTCAAAAAGCTAGCCAGATAAACCTGCTTCTTGGTCAGGTGTGAAATTCTATTGTTCTAAAGTTATGAGTCATTTAAACCAATGACTAATTCTGTTAGCTATGAAAAATCTAATATCCATATAGAAATTGCTTCCAAGTAATATATGTTCAGTTAACACCAGTTACACCCATACATCAAAACTATTAAAAAGTAGCAAAAATGAATGTCTAGAAGTAGATGAAAACAAAAAGACAGTAAGTTTAAGGAAACATAAAATAAATTCTTTTATAGCCAACCCAGAAGCACCAAGGAGACCGTACCATTATGAAATTCAATTATATCTAACATGCTAATTTTTTTTAGTCTAACACAAAAAGCATTTACTACTTAATACCTTAGCACCTTATTTCATTACGTTTTCTGTTATTTCATGACGTTCTCAGTTTTTTAGCCTAGGCATGGTCAGGAGAATCACATATCCCAGATATCATAGTTACCCCCTTCATGGAACCTCATAATAATCACCATCATCATCATCATAACAGTGGCTAATCTTCATATACCACTTAAAGTTTTGCAAACTGCTTTGCATACATCATAACTGAAGCCTTCAAACAACCTTTTGAGGGTAAGAAAGAAACAGGAGGTAAGAAGGGGACTTTTCTTTCCTTTTAACTTCCTGAAACAAAGCAAAGGTACCTCATGTGATAAAGGAAAGAGTGGGGCAAAGTCAACATTTGGCCTGGGGTGTTTATAGCTTCTCCAGTCTCTTTTCACAGCTGGCAGAAGGCTTATTTTGGGGAGCAGAATGTGAGCTGGATATAATGGCATACCAACAAGGGAAATTGCTAATAGACTGTTGTGAATTTTGTTGTTGTCATATAATGCCATCTAGATGCATCTATTAAAAACCAAACAAACAAAAACACAGGTAGATGATCCAAATGTTCAGTTACCAAGGACATCAACTGTTGCCTGTCCACACCAATTTCATTTTTTGTTCTTTAAACAAATCATCACTTGCAAGCACTAATGTTAAAAACAGAAAAACAGGCTAGTACACAGTGGCTATAAATGCCAAATCAATTTTCAGCAGATAATAAAGTCCATGTTTTACAATCAGCAATGCACTGTTTTACTACCCAAAAATGTAAGCTAATAATATATAGCTCTACTAAATGGAAAATGCAGATATGCTGTTAAAAAAATGGGCTGGCTGTGAGACGATGAATCGTTTCTGCTGGGACCTTCTTAAAGCTATGTGTGCAAGTGTTTTGAAAATATCACATGATGTGGCCATGTGTTAAAAATTACAGCCAGTTAAGTTCTCTGCTAAGAAAAATATGTGGGCAATTTATGAAATGCACTCCAGGATGGAGATGTCTTAAGTAAAACCAGATTTTGAAAACAACCTCCCCTCTCCGCCTTTTTTTTTTTTTTTTTGAAACTTGAACTTAAAAAAAAAAAAAGTTCCAGGCACATCTGGAGAACAGGACTAAAGAAGGGGTGGTCTGACCTAATAGCAGGCCATCTTCTGAAAGAACAGCATTATTTCAGGGTTACAGTGACTGTGATCACTCATTGTCCTTTTAAGGAAACAGTCCTAAATACTGCCATAGGCTATAATGATTTTGTGGGTCAACATATGCTCTTTGCTAATACTATACAGAGAGGATAGATATATAAATATTTCATAAAGTTTAGAGTGAACTTCTACACCTAAACACGGCCAAACTCTCAAGAGTAAAACAGTTTCTTTTAAACACTAAAACATAAATATCAACTCCAAAAAAGTTCTGAAATAAAGATGTCCATTTCCTAAATTTAGTTAAATGACCATTATGAAAATGTTTATCAGATTCACATGGTTCTGTGTTGCCACCTTTGTCTTCTCTAAGCCTATTTTTTGTGGGTATGCTCTTCCCAAGAGAGACGTCTACATTTCCTAACTGATCTCTTAACTAGCAAAGCATAAACTGTGGTTTTCTGACCTGCCAACATTAAAGGTTTAGGAGCCAGTCACATTGTAACATTGACGAGTCTTTGAACAAGTTCAGTTTGCCAACATCTGTTTCCAGGGAGCCCTATTTCTATGAAAGAGATCCTCAAGCCAATCTCTGTTACATCAGGTTTTAGACAACCAGGAACCAGTTCTGACACCTTAACTACTAAAGATTCTTTGAAATATAAATAATGTAGTCTAACAAAAAAGCAATGACATAATATCAGATTACATAAAACATATCCTTTTTAATCTTCTGCACATAATGTGTTTATTTTAAAATCTGCCCCAGATGGCTAATACTGCGTGTGTGTATGGCTAATATTGCATATACACACATATATCCACACATATACATACTATATACATAGAGACTATATGTGTATATAGATATTATACATAAATATACATGTATATCTATCAATGGGCTAAAATATTCTGTGAACAGACCGAGACCCTATAGGAGAGTTTTTAAAGTTGCAGATGGGTGTCAAAAATAGCCAAGTGTCAGATCTGCTTGAGTATCTCCACGTTGGCACATGCTCTCAGTCACAGCTGTTAGTGTATTCTCTGTATCCAAGTGCAAGGTTTTCTAACACTTGCAGTGGACTATTTTTCATTTAAGAAGGGGGCTGGGTAAACACATTACTTTTATATGTATTTAGATGGTAAGAATTTGATATTTAATATACAGACACTTATCAATACTCCAAAACCCTTAAAAATAGTTTGGTACTCTTTAAATATTTAGAAATTTAACCATAATAGAGATTGATTTTTAGAGCCACAGGCTTATAATGTGCTAATCATCTTCTTTTAATCACTTATTCATAAATAATGTCTTAATCGATTTCAAACATCTGATAAATAAGACATCTATTCATTTATTCATCGAATAGATATTTGCTGAGTGCTTACAATGGAAACAAGATTCAAGTGACAACAGAAAAATCAGACTAGAGGATGCCATTAACACAAACTGATGAAATAAAACAGCTTTTGGCTTCAATTTATCATAAATAGGCAATTTTTCAACTCCAAACCACACACCTATCTTTAGCAATCTAGAGAGTCTATGTAAAATCAAATTGAGAACTTAAAGAGTTAAAATGACCTTTCAAAGACCTCAGTCATTATCTATGCAAATTAATTTCCCCATATTTCAACCATATAAATTCCTAGTCTCCTGAAGAAAGAGAGAGACAGAAAAAAGGAAAAGAGAAAGAAAGGGAAAGGGAAAAGAAAATGCTATCACAACTGAAAACCCTCTTATGCTTATATAGCAATGATGGTCAGAACCAGAAAGCAAATGATCCAGGAAGAGCAAAGCGTTCTCAGACAAACGAAAGATATCAACATACAACTAAGGTTAAAAAAAAATTGGCAGTTAATGTTTCCAAATACCATCTCCCATCTGCAAGGTGTATAGACTGACCAGGAGCAGTGGTTTTTTTTGTTTTTGTTTTTGTTTTTTTCTGCTTGTCCTGCCCAAATAATCCACAAGAATCATCCAGCTGTAGAATGCTTGTATGTCCCTGGCTGTTTTATCTGGAGATGAGCTGCTTTCATCAGGCACATGGCTCTCAATTCAGTCCCTCTGAAAGCTGCAGATACAATCCATTCTCTGGTCAGGCTTCTCACAGAAACCTCATCCCAGGCAGCCCAGTAGAGAGGGAGTACTGCTTTCCCTGGCAACAATTAGGAGAGCCGTCTTGCTTCCAAAGATAACATTTTCCCTAGGAAACTGATAAACACTAGATTTCCAGTTCCACAACAGTTTCACTAATTCAGCAAGATCATACGGATTGGTTTTTTTGTTGTTGTTGTTGACTGATTTCACTGATTTGCCTGACGGCATCTAAAAGACTGCAGTTTAGGGCAAGACTGAAATCATGATTCAGTGCTTCTACCACTTTGCTGTGGCATAAACCAGGATCTTTTCCCAGGATTCCTCTATACCTGAAACTATTGCTACAATTGGGATGTTCTGTTCACTGATATCAAGTATAGCTGTCAGTCAACAAAGGCAAGAATGTACACCCTACTTCTCTCTTCACTTAAACCCCCAGAATAAAATGCACCCACAAATTAAGCCAGGGTATATTTCCACTGTTTCTTTAAACACATGTGCGCACGCACACACATACACACACACAGCAATTTCACAGACTGAACCACTATTAGTTAAGCTTCTTCTAACCCGTCTTCTTTGCCATTCCAATTCTGCCCCCACCCCAATCTATTATAGACACCCCCTACACACACATCCACACATACATACACTGGGATTAAGTCCCCTGAAAACTGTACATTTCCTAGTATAGAATATATTTTTCCACATATAATTTAAAAAGTAGGCTTTCTTCCCTTAAAAATGAGAAAGAAGATCTGAATAATGTTAACTCACCAGGCATCCTTAAATCAAGTGTACCACAATGTAAATGGCTCTCTCCTAAAAGCAAGCCTATTTAGGGCTCAGTGCCTCCTGTTCTGGAATGAACACAGGGAAGTGAGGAGGGCCATCAGAACTGACTGTGGCAACGTAGCTGGAGGCAGGATGCTGGGCGCGTGCGTTTGCCAGGCAAAGACAGATGGAGAGCTGACATTCCGTATTGCACTTGGAGCAGAAATGTGAATGATGACAGGAGCACATGTGGCCTTGAACCCAGCCCTGTCTCTTCAGGCAGAACAATGACAGGGATGTGTGTGCAAATGATCACAACCCCTACCTCCCCTTAGCTGACTCCTCTTACTCTTCCTCTCACTGGCAAGTTCCAGAGTACCACAGAACAGAAAGTAAACTACAGAATGATAAGCTAAACACTGAATAATTCATTTTTCCTCTAAAAAGTTAACCCTTATTTTGCCAAATATATAAAGGCGAGAAGGCCACTTACTAGGACCTGTTTCCTTTCATTCCCAAAAGTAAAATGCTTTCCTTCAATACTTTATTTTAACTGCCATAATTTAGGACTTGATTTTTTTAAATTAAAAATATAAACATACACATACAAACACATACACACACGGCTTGTTTTTTCTGTTGGAAATTCAAAACAAGTACAAAAGTCTATTTTTAAAGATTTTTTCAAAATTATGCCAATTTCTCACATTGAGCAAAGTATCAGAATCATTCTCTTTGTCAATTTCTCAGTTGTATGTGTAAAATAGAGCACACTTAGAAGAAACAGACCACTTTTATTTTACTAGAGTGCTTTTAACCCCCTGGGATTCCTGCATTGATATGTTCCAAACATTTGCAGCTTACTCTCCTTTACTTGCATACGGATCCATGGGAGATGAAAACAAAAATCTTCCCTGTAAAGCCTTTTCAAAAGCAGCTAAACAACCACAACTTCCCGATTCCTGATTTTTTTTGCACACCCTTAAATGTTTATCCTTCCCATGAATAAGGTATGCTGAGCTAGATTCAATGGACTCTTCCCTATTAAGCTTTAATGGACACCATGATATATAAAACTACAAGTCTTTGTTATGGTGCTTTATCTAAAGCTGGCTATTTTCCTCTCAGCAGTCCCTCTTTAGTCCTTTGTAAAACATCCATGCCTCATAGAAGAAACATAGCCTGCCTGACTTGCATGCCTTTTCTAAACACACAAAAATGCCAGGCATGAGGAAAATACTGCTTTTTTCTAAAACTCATCTTCAATTTAACACTTGCAGCTCTTCAGAGGATTGTGTATTTGTGTTTTACTAGAAGAAAACATTTTTTTTTGGCAACACAATGACAAGCATATGCTGGGTCCCTTTGACTTTACTTTCCCAACGTCTATTCACTCCACTATAAACACAGAAATGATACAATACAGAATTCAGAATCTTCTGAAAAGTCTGTATGTTCCTTTAATATGACAGACATAAGCTCTTTCTTTATAGCTTTAACTCTTGCTATCCCTTAGTGGTACTCAACATGTCTTGCTTATGATACATACTATGTATGCTTTTAGCCCTTGTCAGATTCAATGAATTTCTTCTGCTAGCTGCCACAAAGAACTGATAAAATCCATTTGGGAACATAGGCAAAGACTTATCTACCCATATACTCTTCTGATACCTCTTCCCAAGAGCACAACCTGTTTCAAAGAAAATACATACACACAAACTCACGTGCACACATGCATTCCTTACACAAACAAAAAATAAATCATCTTTGATAAACAATGTCAGTGAATAAAAACTTCAACAGCACCTAAAGGCTGCACCCAATAAGAACTACTTCATCTATGAAACCCACAAAAATCCATCATTGTCAGATGCAACTTGTAAAAAGACTACAATTCATAATGATTACTCTGTTCTGTCACTAATAGTATACTGCACCCTATTTATGAGGCCAATCTTTTTGTTCATCTTAGTTAGATGTCACTTGTAATGAGGTTCTATGTAATGGATTTCAGTACAGTTAAGAGCCAAGCTGAAACATTCTTATGACAGAAAGCTTTATAGCAGGGGTGAGTGTGATAATCAATTAAATCCATGCCATAGGGGGCTTTATAGAATCTGCCATCCCTGAATTTCTGTATTTTTATTTTTAAACAAGGCATTTTTTCAGCTCAATGATGGCGGCTGGTGTTTTGTTTTTGTTGGTGGTGGGTTTTTTTTAAGATACTATGTCTACCTGAAAAACAGAAAAGAAAAAAAAAACATTTTCACAGTTGGAAACTCAACCTTTCATCAATATGCATACAGACTACTCACTTTTAAAATAGAAAAATCACATGTCAAAATGCACAACACGTTTTAATAAAACTGGATGGTATCCGGTTTTAAAACTGGGTCTTAATATCAGTACGTTACAAGTCCCTAAACCATAGCTCAGAAAATTGAACTTCCATATGCTGTGTGATTCTGTATCTTTTCTATGTGTAAAAAGGCTTTTTAAGCTGTTATCTGACTACAGTAATTGCCACTTTAAATTGATCCACGTCAACAAAACCTGGATCCCTGGAGATTCTCACCTAGAAATCTGATTGTAGAAGGGGCTAAGAGAATGCCTGAGCATCTGAGACTGCTTCAGCATTTTCTCAAGCAACCAGCTGCATGCATAGGCTCCCTCCACCCCCTTCATTATTTAATACATTGAAGCAGGCAATAGCCCTCCCTGAAGAAGGTATGCTGGCTCTGTATTTGTATGCAGTCCCTTAGATACAAATAACTTTTCCCTTTAAGAAAAGCAAAAGCATGGTACAAAAAAAGTAAATTAAAAAAAAAAAACAAAGGCAAGACCCCTGCTTTTAGATCTTATGACAAAAAGGGGGCCTCAATAACACAATGAGTTTATTTATAGAGTTGCACAAAACAGGATAAATTAAGACCATTTCGAATGTTTTGCCTGGTACAGAATAAACTCTGTCACATCACCATTTAGGAAATCCTTTACAGATGTACCAACTGGTCAGGGAATAGCTTGAGAAGAGAGAGATTCCTGGGCTAACCTATTAAATTCTATTCCTTCATTATACATAATCCTGTCAATTCAAGCATTCTTTGTATCAATATCAAGAATGCCTAATACTTAAAAAAAGCAGGTTTGTTTGTTTTTAACTGACTAGTCTTTTTTTGTTAACCATTTTTCACATTCTCCATATCTGAAAATGTAGCCAATTGCATCAAGTTGGGCTCTGTTCAAAAACACACACAAACAGGTTTACTACAATAGATTTATATCACATACTAGAAAGGCAGGATTGTGTACTATATTACTCCAGGGTATTTTTCATTTATTTCCAAAACATTCTAGCTTTAAAGTACAGATTATCTTTTGTTCAAACCTGACTTGCCAACAGGGACCACAAGTCTACTGAAATGCATCTGTAGTTAATGAAAGCTCTCCCTAACAGTGAAGTTAGATTTGGACTCAAAGCTTTTCTGCAGGCCTTCTCAACTTTCCTCTCTGCTTCTAGCAGGCTGTTGTGATACATTGTGACTTCACACAGTGGGTATTAAGTGAGTTAATTCAAAGGAGCTGAAACCTCATTGATCCTAATTGAAAGCAATACACCCAACCAAATACTTTTCTACCCCATCTGCTCTGGCCTGCCACCAGCTTTTCAATACAAGAGAATTAATAGTTTCAGATATTCTAACGGACCCAATAAAGGCACTCATTTAAGCAAGGCTGCATTAACAAAGTGAAAAAACAAGAGCAAAATGGGTTCAAATAGAGCATTTTACTCCTAGTTGGCTTTAACAAAGCTGAATAAGGCTTATTCTGACTTTTTATGTGCAAGACTTGATAAACTGAATGAGAAGGCACTCAATGATCAGTCAACGAGCATTGATGAATGGTCATTAGGACCCCCCTGATCTTAGGGTAGACCCTTCCACAAAGTGGCATACCAGCTTGAAAGGGCGGACTCACTAATGTCCAGATTTCTCCGCTTGCTTGTTCCACTTTCACTTTCAGACCACTGGCCACCAAATGAGGCTGACATATTGGAAAATAATCATTTATGGGCGAGTGGTAAAAAATAAAATGGAGGCATTAGCTCTGCTTTCAAATTCAAATCTGCTAGTTTTGTCAGACCCCAAAGGTTGTGATTTTCCACCCAGCTGGAAGCTATTAGTGTTTTCTTAAGGCATCCACTGACAGGGCAAACCCACCTAATGTGTACTCACACATCAGCCTAGGCAAGATGGACCTCTCCTCTGGATAGCTTTCTAACTTCCTATCAGTTTGACAGTCAATTAAATAGATACAGCACCTAATAAAAATGTATGTTAATTTGTTTCTGCTCCTGAAAGACATCTAAAAGTGTACTTAGGAGACTGAATAATATATTGACTCCTGGAAAAAGAAATAGATCCAGTTATACCCTATCCACAGGACAAAACAAAATTACCTAGATATGAGTTAACAAAAATCAAAGAACACCATTTCACAGAGGAGTCAAAGAGTACAGAGAAAAATGTTTTTTTAATTTACAATCCATAAAAATATTGAAGTGTGCTATGAGAACATTTTAATTGTAAATCCTTTCCATCTAAGTCTGATGTAAAACAAGAGACCATAATCATACCAGTTTCCCTAAGTTATTTCCTCAGGTCTCTATCAGTTTACCAAGGTTCTGTGGCTTCTAAAGGTTCATGAGGACCTTAGCTACATGACAAAGAGCAGGAGGCATGATAACTATCTCAAGTATTTGGAGGGTGCATAAACACACTACCATGGGGGCCAAAGGGTTATTCAGGGAAGTCCAAAAAGTGCAAGTAAAAGAAGAAATCAAGTAAAGAGGAAAACAGACCGCATAGAAAAAGCTTTTCTTAATAGGTTGAGTCCTACCAGACAGAGAAGCCAAACAGCTCCAGTCTAGAGTCATTTGCAACTAGACTGGCCCAAGCCCCTGACAATAAGGTATCCTGTGGAGAACAATTCTGTATGTCTAGGAAAGAAGCCTAGTCTACCAGAGAAAGTGGCTGAGTCATGACCCTTAGGCTTACCTATCACTTCTATGAAACTAAAAGCTTCAAGTTTCTAGTCCATCTGGAATGTTACCCCCTCTCTCCCTCATCAAAAAATTAGCAAATGTGTCTTCACATTAAAATTTGAAGATATAGGAAGTAAAACCCTAAAACAGGAAATAATCAGCAAGGCTGATATACCAGACAGTCTGTATGTTTATTTCTTTTTGCAAAATAATATTAATATATACATGTTCAAGTGCTACACTAATTTTTTTATTCTTTGAAAGTTAACATGCTATGAACCAATGCATTTGGCACCCTCCATCATTTTGTCAAAGAGTTTAGTTCAGGATTTGTGAAATAACATTTGGCAAAAGTGCTAATCTGTGTTCACAGTTCGTGGGATTTTTATTTTAATTGTCTTGGTGGCAAACTATTCAAAATGGTTCATTTTCCCCAACTGTATTTCTGGTTGTCACTAGCCGGTATCCTATAGAAAGTTGATGTTTGGGGAAGGCATATTAAAATCGATGCACAAACTTGTATCTCGAGGATAAATTACTAAATTACTCTAAATAGGTACTTTAAATCTCATCACACAGTTAAACCAAGATCACATTTTAAAAGAACTAAAGGAAGATGAAAGTACTTGGGGATTCCAAATGTAAAATGCTTGCTTATTTATCTAGGGGGTTGCTATTAAGCTTGTGCAGAAGCTTCTTTTTATTTAATGCCCCCACCACCAAAATCCTCCCCTCTGCAGCCACACAAAAGTTAACCTTCATCTTATAGCCTATACATGAATAAGATTCTATCCAACCTATCATTTGTATATTTAATTTTTGTTCCATTTTTCATACCAATCCCCATTAAGTTAATATGGGAGAACCAGTAACTACCCATATTTTATTCATTTGAGAGAGACTGTAACATTCTCTGGAAAACCTTTGTTTCCACATCTCCACCTCCCCATTCTTACTGCTGGCCAGTTAGTTTTTGTTAAAACGCAGGAGTGATGGCGTATGCTCCAATGAACTTTCCCTCCTCTCAGCACCAGAGACAAAAACCGGCAGCCCTGCTCTGAGCTGGCTGCCATCTGGACAGCTTTCTCTCAAAGCCCACCCCACACCACACTGCAGGCGAAATTGGAGGGCTCCAGAGCTCTGTGGGGCTATTCAGGACATACCAATTTCACATTTTCTGCTTGTACGCTTGCAACAATAAATGCTAATGAGGACTATGAATGACAATTTTAAAGACAATAAAAAGGTCTCCAAATCCCTTGCATATGGAGGCACTGTTTTCAAAACTTCACCTTCTGTTACAGAGTTGTTACAGTCTGAAAGAGGCAAAAAGAAAACCCAAGAACAATGAGATGATCAAAGTAGAACAGAGTCCTTAAGATTTCCAAAGAAAGCCATCCTCATAAGCTCAGCAAACAGCAGACTTTATGCATGTACATTATGCAAGAATCATAAGTGCATCACACATTTTATTATCCCCCCTCCCTCACAGAAATGCAGCTTATTACAAGTTGTCACTAATTATTGTGTGTATAGCAAAAAATATAGCTTAGCAACTCTGGTTTCATTCATTGGTTAGCCTAAAAGCCAAACAGTTAAAGAGAATGTATTATTTCATGGAACTTTCTTTAGATACATTTAAGAATAAACTATGATCTTTATTGTTATACAATACTAGCCTACTAAAATTTTTTGAACAAACTGAAAGGAGACAAGAGATGAAAAAAATGCCTAAATTAGAATTATAGCCCCCAGAAATGAAGAAAGCAAAGTTTCATCTTCCTCGATATAGTTTAGAATTGCTCCTTATCATTAACATGGATTAAAACACTTTCAACAAAATCCACCAGGTGGAGCAAATACACAGCGATACAAATCCCTGCATTTCTTGATCACATTATTCTTTTGCAGAAGGCTTATTTTCCTTTAACAAACTCCCTTTTGCTCACTCCACTTTACAAATTATCACAATCCACACAATGATGTGCCACACTGACATACAAAATCTAAGTTCACTAGAATACAATTTTGAGTTACTGTGGATTTATACAACTAAAAATCTCATTCCAGAATTGCTTCATTTATCAAAATCATAACCCAGCATTGTGATTTTACCCCATTATAATTCTAGATTTAAAACTACACTCTGACTCAGACTAGATACAAAATAAAATGGAATGTGATATTGCATTACCATGTCTTGGAACACCTGGGTATGTGATTAAAATGTGTCCATCTTGATGCGCTCACCTCTGTGGTTTATTTCAAGTGTACCAGAATCAAAAGGCAGCAGCCTGGGTGCTTTTGGTTAGATGACCCGGGCTGCAATGCTACCTCCTACTCTGCTGCACTGGAGTGACCTCAATCAAGTTCCTTAAACTCTTTGAGCCTCCTTTCCCTCATCTGTAAAATGGGAATAATACTACACTTAAAAAGATATGTAAGCTATTATTTTAGTCAAGTTGTTTTCAAAACCTATGCCTTGTCTACAACTAAACCACAGAATTAAAACTTCATAATACTCTAAATTTGTGTATTAGTGTTATCTTTAATCAGGTGACAGAGATATTATGACGCTTCTCTCACAACATCCTAGTGCCTAAATTAGTTTCTCAGCCCCTCCCCCATATCTTCTGCCCTATTTGTAATTGACACAAGTCTGCTGTTACTGATGGGATGTAGTTTCTTTGTTCTATTCCCTTCTGGATCCTTTCTTTTTCTCCTCCCCTCCCTTCCTCTTTCCATGTCTCCATTTTTTTGAGACTTTGCTAAATTGTTCACTTATTTATTCATTCTTCCATTCAACGTGTATCTGAACACCTATTGTGGATCTGAACACCTATTATGTGCTAGATGCCATTTTCCTTCCCTTAATTTCTACCCATTTATGGGTGTCCCTTTCCTTCAATCCACATTCTTCCCCATTCACTTTTCAAAGTCCTCTCTGCTTTTCTCACATTAGATATTGAATTCATTGCCAAGGCCTAATGCTACAAATGGTGTTAATGCTGTCTGTTTTGGGGAAATGCTATCTGGATTCAAAGACCAGGACCAAGATTAGTTTAAAATGTACTAGGTGGGAAAATGCCAGGTCTGGTGGAAGAATGGTTAGGAACACTGACAAGAGGCTCAATGTAATTGTTCATGGGTTTTTCCTTCCCCTTCTTTTATATTTACACTGATGTTAAAAAGAAAAATAATCCAAAGGAATGCAATGCAGCAGGCTGAGACATAAATAAACATGCATATCCCCCAGGCATACGCATAATAACACTTACGGCAAAAACTACATTATGCTTCAGCCTAATAGATCATGGTGATACTAATTTCATCACATGATTCTCCCCCTCCACTTGTTTAAATGATCATGCATGGAAATGCACTAAATACCTGCAATACTCCTATAAATATAATGTGGGGGGAAGTACCATTGTCATATAATCCTTACAAATTTCTTAGAAAAGCTTTCAAGTGGTTGTATTAAATATTTCAAGCTGTGGCTACACAACATAGAAAGCATAAATATATCTCGTTATATATACATGTAACTCCTATTACTATTAACCAGAATTATGTATGCACCCTTCCAAATGAAATAGTTTGAAAAAGCAAGACATATGTAGCCATAATTTCAACGTTCTATCCCCTCATTCTCCACAACCATCTACACAACAAAACAAAGGACCTATAGAATTTCAGCTTGATATATTATGTATAGAAACTCAGACCCACTAGATCTCTATAAAAGATATTTTGATACAACCTTCCTCAAACATTTCTCTTAATAGCTGATACAGAGCTTTAAAATGGCTACATTATCTTCTCACATCCTCAGAGGTCCTTCCCTGGTCCCCTTCTGTGAAATAAAAGTTGTTATGTATGGCTGATGACAAAGGTCAATAACAACATTCAAAATCCAAGAGAATACATAATTTTAAAAGTTATGTCCCCATAAGATGTCTATTTTGCACAAATAGGATTGGGGCAAGAGATCAACTAAGTTTACAGGCTTTAAAGATTTCACTTTGGGTTTTCAATAGAGTAGTTAGCAATGAGCTGCCGCTTCCCCCCACCCCCGATCTACAAGCTAAATTGTATTATATGAACTAGGAAATAGGAAGTACAGCAAACTAGTACCAGAAATCCAACAGTTAATGTTTGTTGTTATTGGTATATATAGTGTTATATACCAATGCCAGAATTTTTGGAGAGAATACTGAAAAGTGCCAAAATGTGGTGTGTGTGTGTGTGTGTGTGTGTGTGTGTGTTTAAAACTGCTTAAAAAAACAAAAACAAAAACAAAAAACTAAGCCTTTCTGTCAATGTAGTTCAGGCTGGGAGACTAGAGAACAGTGCTGGCAGGAACCTCAAATTCCTGACCAAACCCTCTTCCACACAATGCCTTGTGAATGAAAGGAACCCAGGCCCTGCAGAGATAGCCTGCTGTCAGGAACCAGACCTGACGTGGGCGGACAGACAGGGCTGGCCTTGCAGGATGTCAGAGCACCACACTGCTACCAGAGATACTGAGTTTCCACATAGGCTCAGACTGGATGTTTTGCTCTTCAGGTAATTAAACAAGGAAGTAGGGCTGCTGTGTATGAGTCTGACCCCACTTGCTGAGGCTCCAGGGTTCTGAGTATCAACTTCCTCTAGAACTGCCTGCAGCAACAAGCATCTTCTACTCTTCCCTCCCCCTCCCTTCTCCTCATTCTCTCCCTCCTCCCACTTGCCTCCTAATACTAACCTCTAAAACAAGTCTATCCCAGAAAGGCAGGCAATCTCAGTGTAAGTATGTTAAGGAAAGTGCAAAGAAAAAGTGTGACTTCTTGGCAGCAAAAAGTCCATCATTAACTACTGTTGTTGTTTCAGACATGCCCTACTCTTCCTGACCCCATTTGGGTTTTCTTGGCAAAGATGCTGGAATGATTTGCTATTTCGTTCTCCAGTGGATTAAGGCAAACAGGATAAGTGACTTGCCCAGAGTTACACAGCTATTAAGTGTCTGATACCACATTTGAACTCAGGTCTTTCTGACTCAGGCCAGGTGTTCTACCCACTGCATCACCTAGCTGCCCTTATCACTATTAGCCCCTAAAACAGAAAAGCAAAAGAAATTAACATCTGTCCAGATTCCTATCAGGACCTTTTAAACTAGACGGACGTATCCACAGATACGAAATTATGGCATATATAAAAAACTCTTTAACATGGGTGGGGGGCAGGGAGAGAATGTGGGTGTGTATCCTCCAAGATAACATTTGAACTTGGAAATCAGAAGGACCCAAGTTACTCAATACTAGCTCTGTGACCCTAGGCAAGTTGCTTAACCTCTACATATCTATACATTGCAGATATATAGGCACATATGTAAAACACTTATATATAGGCATCAGATTAGAGAATGAAATGGCAAAGTACTCCAGTGTTTTTGCCAAGAAAAACTCAAATGGGGTCATAAAAAGTCAGGCATCACTAAACAACCATAACAGGTATATAGACAGATAAAGCTATCTAATTTAAAAGAAGAGGTACTCATAGGAACCTGGACAGGTGTTCATTTCTTTCAATTTTCCATTTTAGGGGCTAGTAGTGATGGACTTTTTGCTGACAAGCTACATCTACATATGTAGACAGATATCTATATATGTATATCTATATGTATCTATATCTAATGTATAGATAAGTAGAGGATAGCCTATAACTGGTCAAAGAAATGTTTAAAACTCACCATTTGATCAAGATGAGAAAAAGTAATCTGGAAAGTGGTTTTCACAAGACTTAAAATTTACCCCACCTCCCCACCCCTCAGTTAGCATAAGTATTAATTGATATTTATTTCTTTCCAAACCTGGGGTTTCATCAGTACCAGAAGGCTCAAGCTATGGAAACTTCTACCAATGCAGATCCAGCAACTCTTTCTACCGCTCAGAGTCAGGGGCTTGCCCAAAATCACAAAGCCAGTTCTTTCTGCCTATAAGACAGAAATACAGGTCTGTTGGGCTTGGACTCAGGAAGCCCTGGGTTTGAATCCTACCTCAGACAATTGCCAGTTGTGACCCTAAGCAAGTCACTTGACTTTTCCAGTCACCAGTTCTCACCTGTAAAATGAAGAATTTGAACCCAATGGCCTTTAAGTTTCCTTCTAGTCCTAAATCTATGATCCCATGGTCTCTCTTAGCCATTATACCATACCATCTTTTATCCTAAACACCCCACCCCTCTCTTTCCTAGAAATCCTCAATTTCTTTTTTTCTAAAAGAGCAATCTGGTCACAATGAACAGACTTTAGTACTCAAAATACTTCCTTTTAAAAACAGAATACATATGACTGGCTATTTTGAGTTTTCAAGAGTGAAAATACTTTACTCTGGGTAATTAAAACTTGATTCTCCTCTTTCAGAAACCTTATGGTCATTAACTAAATTCCCAAAATGTCTTTTGTAGTAATCTTCCTAAAATTGACCCCAAAGCTCAGAAATGCCACTACACAGTCAAATGTAGTAGGAGCTTTAAAAAAAATCATACTTGAAAGCAATGATTAGAAACCTATAAATAATATATACCTTCTTCATCTGAAAATCCATAGAGTAAAATATTGGCTGAAAGAGAGACAGAGACCCAAAGAGAGAGAACTACAAAAGCCTGCCTGCTTGTCTGTGTTCAACACAAAGAACATTAAATGAAAACAACTGGCGGACTGCCAAATTCCTATAGAGGCAAAGAGATTCAAATAAATTGATTTCACGCATCACACTGACCTGGGATCAGTGTGCAGCGGTACAAGGCGCTCAAAGCTCCATGTGGGGTAAAGCCCATTAATGCTACCAGAGTCCTAGGATATAACCAAGAAAATATGAAAACTCAAAATCTCTCTGAAAAGAGAACTTTTGCTTAAAGAAAATCACTTTCCCTCTATCCTTAATACAGAAATCAATATTTGTGAGAGAACAGCTTTATCATCTAAAGTTACCCAAATAAAATGTTATTCTTTTTTTTTATTATGTCTAACTTAAAACATACACTGTGCATGCAGATGGATAACACATGAATGCCGCATGAAAGATATATGTATGTGTATGTATGTACATGTGATTTTAAGACAATAGGCTAAAAATATCCATTTTTCTTTATGATTCTTTCCCCCTCTGCTACTCTCTTTCCATGTTTTGTATAGATTATGGGCTTTCTTTTCTTTGGACTCCAAAAGCTGGATTCCTGCCAAGTATTTCTTATTGGCTCCAAAAGGAAGCTCAACAAAATGGTCACCACTCAAAGGTATTCTAAATCTGCCTGGCCCAAGCTATAAAGACTCCTTATGGCAGAATTAAAACAAAAACCAAAACCAAAACCCCTGTACCCTAATGGGACCAAGTAACATGAGGACTCTAGGTACAATGGCAGCAAGTGTAGCTTTGAGTGTAGCTGGTTTATGCCTATAGTCTCCCTCCCCCATCCCTTCTCCCTGACCCCATATTCCACTCTCTCACTATCCAGTGACCACTACACAGGAAACTGGGCATCTAGCTAAAGGGTTAAGTTTTCCATCCTGGTTAAACTTCTTCCATACTTTCCTAATTCTCAAACTTCCAGCCCCAGGCTCCCATACTTTTAAAGTATCTCACTTTTTCTGCTGCCAAGTTACAGTGCCAGTCCCCCTTAATCTTGCGCCTTCCCTCCGAAATTATCCTCAATTTATCCTGTGTATATTCTGTTTATACACAGTGATTTGCATGTTGTCTCCCCTGTTAAACTATGAGCTCCTTCAGAGAAGGGGATGTTTGGGGGTTTCTTTGGACCCCCAAGGCTTATTAACCCAGTGACTGGCACGTATTAGATGCTTAATAAATGTTAGCTGACTGCCTGAGTAGGGGAATCTGCTGAAGTGGTAGGTTTGAGGTGTCTGTAGATTTGAACTATGGATTTAGGTTTTACAAATCTAAATCCTGAAAAATGGGAGGGAGAAAGGGAGAGAGAGGGAGAAAGGAAGAGGACGAGAGGGAGAAAGAAATATTTTTGCTTTTAAAATTATGATTGTAAACGGAAGGAGAACAAATACTTCAGATATTTTGAAGAGGCTCTTAAATTGAATTAATGGTACGATTATCATCCCCCCCCCAACACACACACACTCCAGAAACTATCATTGGCACAGAGAGGAAAGGAAGAGAATGAGATGAGATCAATATGTGATGCCTTAGGGAAAAAAATAGAGCTGGGAATTCAATATTTGCATAATACACCAAATAACCCACGTGTATTATGATGTCTGCTCTTGTCATCCATCTTTGCTTTTCATTACAGATCTCCCATGCTGCAATCAAGTTCACTGCCAGCAGGCCACAGGTGTGCGCCACATGAGCAGATGAAGCGGTGATATTGACAGGGAGGGGGTGAGGGAGGAGGAGAGGGCAATGAGGATGGCTCTCTAGAACTACAACACATTTATCCAAGGTGTACTTATGCATCTGTTATCCCCTTTCTTTTTTAATTTTTAATTAACACCTTGGATGTATTTTCGCACATAAATAAGTGCTGCCCTTAGAGGTCAGAGAAGAAGAAAGGAAGAAAATATGAAATATACATTTAGTATTCACAGAGCTTCTCCTGTAGAAGAACTTGGTAAAGAATCCTCAGTGATTCCCTTTTCTTTCTCTTAAAAACAATAACTTATTGGGTGTCTCCTAATTATAATATTTTCCATTTTTCTATATTAACCTTACAAAGATTCTTTCTCTTAAATTATCTCAATTGATTATCCCAGTAACCCAGGTAAAGAGTACAATAATATCATTTCCATTTTACTGATAAAAACTAAGGCTCAAACAATTTGCCCACATAAATAGTGAAATGAAGAGTCAACAAGATTCAAACCTGGATGTTTAAAATCCTAGGACAATGTTCTTGCCACACATTCCTGCCTCCCAAACCACCTTCTCTTAATTTGTATCTAATAGCAAAACTGTGGTCCATTGGGAAAAAAAAACCTCCCATTGGTTCTAATTCTTCTTTACAACATAACTAATGTGAAAATATTTAATATGACTGCATATGTAGAGCCTATATCAGACTGCACATCATCCTGGGGTGGGGGGGAGCCAAGAGAAGGGGAGAAAATTTGAAACTCAAAAATCTCATGTAAGTAAATGCTGAAAACTAAAAATTAATTCATTAATTAAAAGCCCCCACAAATTTTATGTAACATCATAGAGACCAGAAGGTAAGTGGCATGCACATTTGTGTGACAGAATTCATGAATAAAGGGACCTCCTCTAAAGATTCTAACATCAGAATACGTTCATTATTCTCCAAAGACATTCAAAAGCACCCCAAACCAGCCCTCTCACCACACTACTCACTCTCCTACAGCAACAACAAAAATAAATTGCTAAATATTAAAAAGAGATTTGGCTATAACAATCACAAATTGAAATGCCATTGGAAAGGAGGCAACAGGCATAATTCCCTGGTATATATTTCAAAGGGCAATGGAGTCAGTGGGACATTCCTTCTACCCTTCTTTCTCAACTTGCTCAGTTCTAACACAGGGCTTTTAAATGCCTGTCCTGGTGACTAGTGACAAGCACCAACCAAGATGTACTTTCCCACAATGCTTTGCCCAACTACAAGTTCCCTCCATTCATCCTTGTCATTCTGTACACCCTCACTACTCCTTAAACCTGGAAAGGGGTTCTAATGTTAGAGTCTGCCCCTTAGTTCTATGGACCTACTTTGCTTTTAAACATGAAAACTTTTAAAGATGCCTCCTGCCAATTACCTTTTGCTTTTGTTTCTATTTACAGTGGTCCTAATAAGAAAGCAGCTGCCCAGACTACTGCTTGTATGTGGACCTTTTACAGTTCCTAGGAGTTTTATGCCCAGCAAGTTATCCAATACTTTATGAAACTCACCCATGCATATAAAAACAATCCAGTTCATTTTGAGAAAATAAAAACATTTTTAAAATGGAAAACCACTTTGTTTTTCCCCTATTTAGACAACAAACTGTTTGAGAAAACACCATCTACTAGTTACAATAAACACAGAAATCATGGCATAGTTTTTTACTCAACTCAAGTGTTGTTTAGCTCATAGCAGATGTATTATGAAACATGGCAAGAAACACTCCAACAGAAAAATAGAAAGAAAACTGGTACTTGATCATTTGATATCATCAGACCCAAAGCTATCCCAGGTCCCACTAGAGTACAGATGCACTATAGAACACACACAGTCCCTTAGAAAAACCCACCCCTCCACCAGCACCACCACTACCTAAGTTAAATACTTCAGAAAGAAAAAAATGTGGCAACCAAACTATGAATTTAAAGGATCAATAAGGGAGGGGAAGGAGAAGGGACAAAAAGTAGTAAAAAAAAAAAAATTCTTTACAATCACAATTTATGGGGAAAAGAAAGTAGAGAATAACTTTCTGAGATGTATGCAAATTGCAAAATCAAAATATTTGTCTGTTCCTTACCTTGACAAAATTCAAAGTTCCCTTTTTTCCGGCAGTCACCTATTACTAAACTCAGTGCTCTCCAAGTGTTTCTTTTGACAGATATCATTCTCCACCAACCGTTCTGCTAATTTCCTCTCCTTTTCTGACTGGGACAGATATTATGTTCACCAGCCCAGAGATCAATCTTTTCTATTGACAACAACAAAGGAAAAAAAAATGCATATCACATCCAGTCTGAAGCACTCACTCTATGCATGAAAACACTAAGCCATTTAAAAAAAAAAATAGCATCAGATAAATGGTGTCTTTCTAAAACAATGTTACCCACAGTTTCATATTAGGGGAGCACTTTAAAACTTTTTAAGTTTTTTTTTTTTTTTCAAAAAGCCTGCTTTACTAATTAATCCTTATAATGCTTGAGGCAGAGATGACAATTTAGGGGACACACAACCTTCCCTCTTTGGTCCTTAAATGGGTTTCTAAAGAGGTGTGGATTGTGGTGTGGATATTTTAAGAAAATTCTTTATACTTTACCTGTTTCAATAAAGGGATTAAATCATAAGACTTTAACCTCATATTTTCTTTAGGTGGCTCTTTGGGTAATAGATGGGACTGCTTTCTATTTTAATTCCTAGAAATTCATACACAGATGGCAGTTTTAAAGAGGCTACCCAAATTCTTTCACTGCCTTGGGATTTAGAAAATCACATGTTCATAGATTTAGATAGCTGCTAGTGACCTTAGAGGCCAAATCTTTCCTTTTACAGAAGAACTGAGGCCCAAAGAGGCTGATTTGCCCAAGGTCACAGGGGTAGTAACAGTGCTAGGATCTAAACCCAGGTCCTCTGGACTCCAAGTCAGTGTTTCTTTCCAATGCTTGATGCTGCCACTATTTAACCGTTAATAGCTATTATCCCAAGAAAGTTAAAAAAACATCCAGCAATGAATGGTCAAAAAGGGTTTTACTATACACAGGCATGCCTTATGCAACAGAGGTTGGACAGAATTTTTTTTTTTAAGAATGTGGCTAGCACAGAAGTAATGGTGAATTGTAATGCTGCACACATTTCTCAGGCCAGGTCTACCAACAAAAACAAGCAACAATCAAAAAAGTATTTTTGTTTCTCTTGTTCAGTATGACCATGTAAAATTATCACTTAAAGAATTAACTCTGAGATAGAACCTATGAAGAGAAGAGAAAATCAAATAACAATATTGAACAAAAAGTGAAAACGTAGAGGTCAAATCTTTGGTCACTGAAAAATGGAAAACAAACATTGTCTGCTTTGCCACTTAGCCTCCTGATCATGACAGGCAAAATACTAAGCCCCTCTGACCATCAATTTCCTTTCCAGTAAAGTGAAACCAGGGAGGCAACCTGAGAGTCAAGAAAATGGGTTCAAGTACTGTTCTTGACACACACTGCTTTATGTAAACTCTGGATAATTTGTCCCACCTCTCCATACCCCTATATAACTCTAAAAATTGCAGAGATAACTGCATGCATTATTTGTCAGCAGTTTCCTCACTGAAAGGTCCCTATACCAATGGAATCAAAGGAATGCACTTATTTACTGTCCTCATAACTACTATTATTATTTTCCATAACTATTATTCCCTACTGGTACAACACATCCCCTCCTTGCAGAACGCAAGATGTAGTTTCTCTCTAAGACAACCAAATCCCTACATATTCCTTACCATTAACATGCTATGCCATACAATTGAGCATTTAGGAAGCAAACACCATACATTTATTAAGCGCTTTCAATGTGCCTGGTACTGTATTTATTTTTCTTTCTGTTGATGATTAAACAGACAATCCTTGGGGAGAAGTACAAATCTTATACTGAAGCATAATTCAATTCAAATTCTGGAAGGTTCTAGGCAACCTAGAAAAGCTCTGAGTAGAGCTCCAGGGATGGACAGTATTTGTTCTTCCTGGACCAGACTCACAATCCAGAGAGGCTCATCACCAATAAATTGGCCACTAGGTGATGAATTTTTGACCACAGAAATCCACGAAACAGAAGCATCATTAGTAATAAATTTCACTGTTTTTACAAGAACAATTACTACAAGTCATCATCAGTGAGAACTTGGAAATATTTACTTAGTCGTGAACTCTCTTTTAATTGGAAAAACAATAATTTGGATCTTTTATTTAAGTAAAAATATTCAAAGAAAAATGAAAATTCTCAATCACAATAGGATTATGATGGTTTGCACTCCAACAAGTCCATCAAATTATCTCAAAGAATTTGTCAATAATGATGCTTAATTGTTTTTGTTTAGGATGAATACCCCAACCCAGAATGCACAAAAGGGGGAAAGCACAAATTTGAAGCATCTAATACTATGCTACTTTCAAATGCCAATTTTCTCCCTACTAATAACTAGCCAAGCCTCTTTGCCCATGTTTCAGGTCTTTTAAGTGTTACATGTCAAACTGTACATATAACAATTGGCAAAATTAAAAATCACCCCAAAGTGAATGCAATTGCTATGGTTTATTTGAAGTTTAAATTTCTTAGAACAAGAAATTAATTAGCTATAAGTAAATTGAAAAGTTTTTCCCCAAAACACAGTTTGATCTTTTAAAGTTAAAATCATAGTGGAGGGAAGAAGATCTTGAAAATGCTTTATTGTTTAAAATAATTTTCTAAAAATACTTCCAGTCACTAAAATGTCCAGAATTTTGAAATTACCCCTCCAAAGAATCCCTCATACGACTTCTACACACTTCTAAGAATTACTATTATTATTATTTTTAAAAACCAAATAATAACAACCATATCATGTTCAGTGACCTTTCACCAAAAATATAATGAAATTTCTCTTCAAACTATATTAGATATTAGATATATTAGATAGATGCTAACCCTCAAATTCTAGAATGGTTTTAATCTCCAAAATTCCTTGCTTTGCTTCTAAACTTGCCTTATATGTCACTATGTTCTCAACAGAAATAAGGTATTTTTCTTCCCACTCCTACTTCAATGTGGCATGTGTGTGTTTCTGTTGTAGAGGCAAACTAAAATGTTTTTCTAATTATATATTTGTCTTAAAACTTGCTTCTCCTCAAATCAAGAACATTCCCCCATACATACGGTTTCTATTATATATGTATGTATGCATGTATACACACACAAATATACATATATGTATATTGCTGTTGAGTTGTTTCAGTTGTGTCTGACTTTATGACCCCATGTAGGGTTTTCCTGGCAGCTTAATTTAACCTATTAAAACTTAAAATTTTAGGACTGTGTGTGTGTGTGTGTGTGTGTGTGTGCGCGCGCGTGTTCTATAATAGAGAACGCTAAAAACTAAATGCACACAGAGAACTCTCTAAACTAAATCTCTTCTATATTCAAGATTCAGCTTGCAAAGGGATACAAGCTGGAAGGCATCTCAGAAGTCATTCAATTCACCTGGTACCTAACTAACATAATGGAAATCATGATGTAATGAGAATCCTAAAATTTAGGGTACAAGCTTTAAGCCTTAAAAAAAAAAATTACCAACTTTAGTACATTAGGTCAAAGCCTTATTTCTACTACTTTGAAATTCTCTTTGAGTTTATCACTGAACTTCCCATCTGTGTCTTCCTTTATAATACCTGTGTGAATTGGGTATTTTGTATTCTCTGGAATCCCACTGGTGCTCAAATACAATATTACCAAACCTTCAAACCGAATGCAGTTTGAAAGTACTATACTGATTTAAACCAAATCCAAGATCCCCACCCCTCACCTGCGCACTTTGTATTCAAAAGAGCCTATTTCATGAATTAATGGCAAAAATTAGCTTTTTTTTTTTAAAGAAATTTCAGTTGGATATCATTCAGCTGAATGATGAGGGAGTTCATTTTACTGGGTTTTGTAAAGCATGAACCTTAGTATTGGCAAACAAGTATAAACAAGTAAAATGAAAAATACCCACTTGAATGTTTCCACTAGGTACCCTGCCATGATCAAATCATAAGTATCTTTGCATCCAAAATAAGAGTCTTGGATGACCTCTGCTTCTCCCACCCAATTTGTAAAACCTTCTTACTAACAATGTACTTTCAGGATGGTTTCAAAAGCTATACTTCACTCACAGTAGAGCATCCTCAACAATTTGTAGTTATACAAAAGCATTATTAAAAAAAAAAGGCTCAGCATGTTGTATTGCCATGGAAATTGTGGAAAACATACATTCCCAAACAAATATTACTTTTTCTCAATGGTATGAAGTAATGAAAACCACATGTGTAAATCTGCGATCCGTGCAGTAGTTCAAGCTGCAGCTGATCGAAAATACAGAAAGTGAACTCTGCTATATAAAGGATTCTTGTTACAGAAATATAATGTGAAAACCAGATGCAGACAGAAAACCTTAATCACAGATGGGAATGTAATCACTGGCATACAGAATACTTTTTTGATCAATCTTAACCATATGCGCGATGTATTTATTTTCTAAGGAATGCAATAACTGGAGAGAACCTTCCATTTGAATTCGGTTAACCTCATATTTATAATGCTTTTATCTTACTCCCACATCCCTCCAATGTATAAGCTGAGCCAAGGTTTTAAAAGGAAGAGTCGCTGGCCTTGGCAAATCATTCTTGTATCAGTTTATCTTTCAAAAATTTAATAGGATGTAAAGACTACACATATCAGAGTCAACCTCAAAAGAAATCAAATGCAGTAACCCATTACCGTATTTCTCAATCATTGCCAGGAATCCCTTCACTGCCTAAACACATTTCTCAAGAGAATTATACTTCCACTTGGGTCAATTTTTCCTTTAGCATATGATGCATAGTTATTCAAAAATCAAACATTAAACACACCTCTTATTTCTGTCGAGCTTAGTTGGAATCAAATCTTAACTGTCTAATTTCTCTTCCTCCCCTTACTGAATTCTATCACTTCAATACTGCCCCTCTTCATAAAAGAAAATAGTATTTTTTTTTCTGTTTCTAGATACAGCATTAGTGAAACAGGGCTGGCTAGAAAACTATGAAATAACAGCAGTGATAATAAATAATAATGCCATTTTATATTTATAAAGTGTTTGACAGGTTTTCAAAGCTATCTCCCATACATTAGCTCACTTGTGTGACAGGTTCTCCAAAGTCACTCCCTGATAGCAAGTGAGATTCTCAAGGGGACTAATAAATTCTTTCAAGTCAGATAGGGTGGTTTGGGAGTCAGAGGATCCCTTCACAGGGATTGCTTTTTGCAAGAAAACACTAAACTTACCACCAGGAGGTGATTTAGGTAGGAAGGGAAACAGAAGTCTATTATCAAAGACTGTCCAAATGGGGTGGTGATGCTCTATTGTAGAAGATAACCTGGCCTACAAACAGCTTTCAATTTGAAAATAATTTTTAAAATTCTTCCAGTTCTCTGTGAGGCATTTAAGAATGCCTGACAACACTAACGTTCATAAACCTACTCTTCTCCTGACTTTTTAGCCAATCCCTGGTGTCCTATCCTTATTCTCTGATGACTGTTCTTTTTCTTCTTTGCTTATGCTTCTTTATTAATAGCTTACACCTATCAACACATGGACCTTCCCCAAGGTTTTGTCCTTGCATCTCCTCTCCTCTCCTTATATTCTCACCTTTGGCTGTCTCAGACACTCTTATTTCTTCCATTATTTTCTCCGTGGATGGCTTCCAAAGCTGTTTCCCAAACTGACCTCTTCTAGGAATGCCAGTTCCAAGTTTCCAGAACTGAAAGGGACCTTCTAGAAAGGTTAAGGGATTTGCCCAAGTAGGAAAGCTGGGATTCAAATTCAGCTGACTCTAAAAAGAACACTCCTCAAACACTGCTTCAATCATGTCACCCTTCCTAATGGAAACACTTTCATGGCACCCTATCTTGGCATACTGGCTGGAATGCTGGATCTGAAGTCAGGAAAACATAGGTCCAAGTCCTGCCTTTAGGTCTTACCAATTAAATAACTCCTAGCAAATCACTTAACCTCTCCAAGTATCAATTTCCTTACTAGTAAGAGTGAAATACCTGTAATAACCCATTGATAAAAAGGTTTTTCAGACTTTAAAGGGCCATATAAATGTCTGCTGCTATTGTTAGTCTAACATTGCTATTCTAAGTCAGCCAGCCACAACTTGCCCCTATAGACCTCTCCACTTCTATCTTCTGCTATTCTTAGTTAACCAAATGCCTAGTCTAATTTAATTGCCTGGGGTCCCTATCTCTAAAAATCTTGGTGTCTTATCAACTCTGAATCATGCTATACTCCACCCCTTTAAAACGCATTCCCCTCCCCCATATCTCCATATCAAACTTCTACAAAAGCGCAGCTCTCAGTCCCACCTCCTCCATGGAGTTATCCCTAATAGACCCAAACCAGATAAGATCTTTCCTCTCCTATAAGCATCTTATAACATTTACCCTTTGCTCTTTGTTATTTGATTCTAAACTGCCTTTTATTGTAGTTATATTTGTACCTGTCATCTCCCTAAGTAGGCAACAATTTACTTAAGGACAATACACCATCCATCTCATCCTGTTACTCTATCTTTCCCCTCTCTCCCCACTGCCAAACACAGTGCTAGGTATCTAATAAATAGCAGTTGTTATTTTAATCTCATCTTTTCTGACCAGTGTGAAGGGAAGTTTTATTCAAATTCCTTTACATGTCATTTGAAGGAATGAGTTAATCACAAGACAGATCCAGAAGTGATTTATTCTGAGGGAGTTACAGGGTCGTATGACCAAAGATGCTTATAAACCAGGTATTTAAAGTAATAAGATGTTACAAAAATGTAATCTCTCTGTTCAGGTGTACCAATGATTGAATTTGCAAAGAACAAAATCTCCTTAACCATAATTAATTTCCTACTTGCTGAACACTTCAACTTGATCAGCTCTTAACATTTAGTAGTAGAAGATAGTATAGCTTCATATTTAGAGACTATTTTTTAGCTCTATGGCTTTGAGCCTAAAATAGCAAGGGTCTACCATTCAATTTGCCCAGGGGGATTCAGGAACTCAGAGGAATAATTACCTTTATTTTTTCCTTCTGAAATCCACCACCACACTCCTGAGTGATTAGAAACATTTCTTGAAGTCTTCAGTCATATACTTAACCAAAATGAATGAGGTTTAAAAAAAAAAATAAGGTTCAATATTAAGAAAAAATGGGGGCCCAAAGTTTCAAGCCATTTATAAAAAAAGAACCAGTTTGGGGCAACAAAGGAGGAAGGAGGCTATGAAAGCTCATGCTTTGTGTCATTTTTTTTCTTGGTTCTTTTCCTCATCTAATTTCATCTGTGAGAGCTTGTCCCTGGAGGACAAAGGAAGAGAGAACCAATTATATCCAGAGGCTAGTTTCTCCAAAATGAAGGCATCTGTTCCATGCCAACGACTTCCACATGGAAGAAAAACAGAACTTTGAAGGCATCTGTGTTCATGGTTGACAGTCACAGATCTTAGGGTCTACTGTAATTGCCTAGCTGCAAACATGATGTGGTTGCTGCTGCTGCTATTGTCAGCTGATCTCACCAAAGAGAGACAGCCCAAGTCCTTAATAAGGATGGCTCATAAAATCCCATTCTTTGGACAGGTCTCCATAATTTAGTGTCATCTCTAGGATTAAGGGTTTCCCCTAATAAATTAGGGCAAGTTACACTTTAGCTAGGTAGTTTCTATAGGCATGGTTAAGGGCAGCTTTGCCCAAAGTAGAAAGCTGCCTCTGCTGCATAGTTAGAAGAATTCCAAGAACTACAATTCCCCTCAAATAGAAACAAACAAAATGGGGGTGGTGGTGGGACCCTTCTCTCCATTTTCCCCTGAATCTCATTTTGCCCTCTATTTTTTTAAGTCCCTGGGAGTCAGCAGGCACTGTGAGTCAGAAGACCTGCATTTAAAAATGGTATCTCTGCTACTTATCTCTGTGAATTTTTCCAAGTCACTTAATATTTATTGGCCTCAGTTTCCTCATCTGTAAATGAGAAGGTTAGGCTAGATAATCTCTAAGCTCTAAATTTATGATTCTGAACAGTAAATCTGGAAGGACTAATTGTATAAGCTGTTAACACTTTAGTAGGGATTGGTTCAATGACCTGGCTGGGCCAAGAAAGACTGAGACACAAAGGGCAGGTAAACTTTAATAAGTGGTAAGAAGCAGAGAATGGGGCAGAGAAACTCTGGGGAGATCCTGAGCATTCAGATCACCTGAAGAGGGCAGATCCTCCAAGTGAAGAGTAAGATACAAATGAAAAATGACTGAACAAACATAAGCTTTCAATAAAAGTCTTCGTTCTTCTCCAGTAGACAATTCACCAACAAAAGGCAAGAAATTTACTTATGGAACCAAAATGGATGCATTTTGTTTTAGAATAGCAATACAGGTACATAAAAGATCTGAATTCTCTTTAAAACAACATGAATAGCTTGGGTTCTTTCTGAGTTTTACTGGGGCATGCTAAAGAACACTACTCAATATTGGGACTAATTTTAAATGCAAAAGATTTTCATTACTTTCTTCTATGAATTTTTATCAAGCAAAATTGGTATAAGATAGAAGTGTCTGCTTAAGAAGAGAAATGAAGAAACCTCAAGAATAAACCATTTTAGAAAAATAAAAATTTACAAATCAGTCTTAAAATCAAAGATTAAAAGTAAATTTACTGCACCTCCTCCAGATTGAAGGCTGGGAACCAAAACAAACCTGCTGTGCATACTAAAGTTTTAAAGGAACTCTGCCCTTGGGGCCCAAGACTCCGGAATCTCCTTAGAGGCAAAACCATTTCAAGAGTTTCTTGGGTATATCAGTAACTACAGCTTCTTATAACTTGGACAGAATTCTATTCTTAGAAACAGAGAATAATCTAACTGCCTCAACCCAGATATGGCACCAGTCACCACTGATTTCCTAATTACCAAACTTGATTTTTTTTAGTTATCTCCCTTGATTTATCTCTGCATCTTTCAAAACTGCTTATTTTCCTATTCCTTTGGAAAAGTCCTTCCTTAAGTCAATGTTTGTAACATAGCACTATTTCAGTTTGCTTATTTCTCTGAATGCTCTTCAGGCCTCCTCTAAAAACTTCTTTCTCTCTCATACACCTAAATGAGGCCCATATTCAATGGACAGTCCTCAGATCTCTGCTTACCTCCCTCTACACCAGTGGCTCTTAACCTTTAGAATGTGAGTGTGTGTGTGTGTGTGTGCGCGCACGTGCGCGCATGCACCCCTTTAACAGTCCAGTGAAGCCTATAGGACCCTTCTCAAAACATTTCAAAATATATAAAATTGGATTACCAAGGACACCAATTATATCATCATCATCATCATCATATAATTAAATTGTATTAAAACAAAGATACAATTTTTCTCATCCAAACACAAAGGCTACCTGTTATCTGTCCATGGACACCCTGGGGGTCCAGGAACCCCAGGGTTAAGAACCCTCTCTCTACATTCTTTTCTTTGAACATCTGCAATCATGACCTCCATTTACCTGGGTCCAAACCTCATCTCTGATATTTACTACCTGGGTTGACCTAGGTCAAGTCATTTAATTACTCTGGGCTTCAGTTTCTTCGTCTATTAAAAAAAAGTCGGGCGGCTAGGTGGCACAGTGAGTAGAGCGTCGGCCCTGGAGTCAGAAGGACCTGAGTTCAGATTTGACCTCAGACACTTAACGCACACACAAACAAAAACCTAGCCGTGTGACCTTGGGCAAGTTACTTAACCCCAATTGCCCTCCAAAAAGCAAAAAAAAAAGGGGGGGTGGGGGAGGGCCTGCACTAGATGGCCTCCAATGTATGGCCTTTCCATCTATGATGCTATGTATAAGATTATTTTCAAAATCTGTATCTCCAACTCTGGCCTCAAAAGTGGTAGTGTTGTGTCTAGGAATCTTTAAATTGGAGGGAGCCCACTCCAGGCATAGAGAATTTAAGTTCGTCTTCTATGTAGATGAACTAGGTTCCCACACAGGGAGGAAGAAGAATGTGTCATAAGCTCAAACAGGGCTTCCTGGCCCATGTTCAACAAAAATGGTGAACAGAAGTGGGGAGTCAGATCCAGAGGAACCATGGTTGCTGGTGTCACATTTACTGCCACTGAGTTCCCTACCTAAGTAACAATAAATTAGCACTTCCTCCTTTCTCTGCAGACAATTTCATTCGACTCAGTAATGCCATATTTCTTTTGCTGCCCTTACTACTACACATACACACACCCTTCAGAGGTAGAGGTGAGACCACTGGAGCATGTATCTCTGCACAACTTTGGTCTTATCAACTGGTAAGCTCTTACTCCCATTAATTTTGCATCTCAGCAGCTCCTTGTGACACCCTTCTTTGTGTGGGGCCTCATCCCATCATCAGGATATGCCCAAGATTATGCCTACCTACAGAAACAAAGGAGGTACAAAAAGGAGTCAAAGAAAGAAGGCCACCATCCTGGTGTCCCCTGGAAGCATGACCTAACCAGCACCTCATTAACAAGAACAAGTAGGTAGAAATATTATATTGTTATATCTCTCTTCTCTTTCAATAGGCAAGGTCCTAGAAAAAAGTTGTCTATATTCTTTGGCTCCATTTTTGTCTCTTCCAATTCACTCCTAGCCTCTTGAAATCTTGCCTTCAACCTCAACATACAACTGAACTTACTCGCTCCAAGGTTAGCAACAACAATCTCTAAACTTCCAAACCCAATGACCATTGTATTAGTCTTCTTCCTTTCTGACCCTCTTTAGTGGTTGACAACACTGACCATTCCTTGCTCCTGAACATTTTCTCCACACTCTGGTTTTGAGACTACTCTCTCCTGGTTCTCCTTAAACCTGATTAACCACTCTCTCAGTCTGGCTATAACCACTGTCTCAGTTGGGTCATGACCAATGCCTTGCCCCTTGTACCATAAGGCTCTGTCTTGAACTCTCTTCCATTCTTTATATTCTCTCTCCGTAATCTCTTCAGTTTCTACATATAAACTATCAGTTCTTTACAGATTATACCCTCTTAAATTCTAGACATATTTGCCAACTGCTTACTGAACTTTTCTACCCATGTATCCCATTGTAATTTCAAACTCAATATGTCCAAAATGGAAATTCTCTCCACCTATCCCAACTCACCCCTTGTTCAAGTTTCCCTTTTTCTGTTGTGAGTACTACCATCTTTGCAGATACTCACAACCTTTGAGTGATTCTTGGTTTTTCCCTCCCTGCATCCAATCAGGTACAGTCTTATTCATTCTATCTCCATAACATTTTTCATTTCTACCTCTCTATTCACACTGTCCATCTAAATTAGGCTCTAATTACCCTTTGCTTGAACTACTATCGCAGCCTACTGATTGGACTCCTGAATTTCATTCTTCTCCACAGTTGCCCAAATAACCTTCCTAAAGCATAAATCAAACCATGCCATTTCCCTGCTAAGGAATATCATATAGCTCCCCATTGCCTCTAGGATGAAAGTAACAAACTTCTCAACTTGTCATTTACAGCCCATCCTTCATAACCTGAGGCAGTCAACCTCTCTAGGCTTATTACACATTACTCCTCTTCACACATACTACGATCTAGTCATAGTCATGTGTTTCCTGTCTGCCAAATGTGGCATTCCATCTCCTATCTACATAGCTTTGCATAGTCTATTCTCCATACCTGGAGTAGGCTCCCTCCTAACCTCCATCCCTTAGAATCCTTACTTTCTTTCAAGGCCCAGCAAGATCTTTGAGACTCTCCCAGTTATTAGGGCTCTCTTCAGGTTATCACATATATACTTTTAGCCTACCAGTAGAATGTTGTTCCCTAAGGGAAAGGATTTTGTTTAATTTTCCCCTGTATACCCAGAACTTAAACACAGTATCTTGTACTAAGTACTTAATAAATGTTTATTGCGATGGAGTGGAAGCTACCTGATGATCCTCAGTGGAATTCTTCACCTCCTCATACCAGTGTGCTGTCATTCACAACTTGCGCCCTCCTCCTCTGCCCCCAATCTTTTGCCTTAGGTTCAAAAATCCCTATTATGGCTCCAGTCCAACCCAATTTCCCTATTCCTATCATTGTTAACATCATTCCTCCAGTAATCTAGGTTTGAAATCTGTCAAATCATCTCAGCTGCTCCCTTTCCCTTCTCCCCTACCCAGATATCCAATCAGTCACAAAAATCTATTAATTCCTTTGTAAATAGTTTAGTTTTTGTCTTCTCTTTCTAGTTAGCATTGCTTCTGGCCTAATTCTTTTCCTTATCACTTCTTACCTACATTACAGTAATACTTTTTAACTGGTTGCCACTCCTCTAACTTCTTCCCATTCCGATCCATCCTAAATAACATAAACAACCAAAGCTTCCTAAAAGAAAGTTTTAATAACACTACTTTCTGAACATGCACTGATAAAGCATTATACAAAACTGGCTAAAAAAATAAATTCCAATATCATCCCATTCTCTACCACAGGGGGGTCTTAATTGGGGTTCATGAACTATATACATATGTATACACACACACACACACAATGTGTGTGTGTGTTCTGATAAGTGCATGTTCATATAATTGGTTTCTTTTGTAATCCAATGTATTGTATTTTATCCATTTAAAAATATTGGTTTAGGAAAGGGTCTCAAGGCTTTACTACTCTACCAAAAGTGCACAGAAAAGATAAAGAACTCCTCCTTTACAGAGTAAGATATTTAACTTGATATTTAAGACCTTTCATAACCTACATTTCCAACCTCATGGTCTCAATTTTCCTATATGAACATTGCACCCTTGTCAATCTATTCCTTAGAAAACTTGCACTTCCCATTGCCCAACATTTCTGCCTTCCTCCCTTCTTGGTATGCATAGTCAAATTTGACCTACATCCCTCAAAGCATTAACTCAAAACTCCATTTCAAAGACTTGAATACTGCAGCATCAGTGTTAACACAGCACTTTTTTGGTTTTGTTTTCTTTTTTTATGAAGAATTTTGTTATGCACTAGGGAAAGAGAGATCAGACATAAGTTTAACTCTCAAAGAACTTACAAAGGCACCATGTAGAAATGATAAGAATTATTTTAGTGGTTTATGTGCTGAGTCTCAGTTTCCACATTTTAAAAATGCGGTAGGATCTATAGGAGCTTGCCTTCCAGGGCAGTCACAAAGATCAAATGATAGATAGATAGATAGACAGACGGACAGATAGACAGATATAGACAGATATATCACTTGGTAAAGTTTGAACCCTCAGTAGATAAATTTCAGTTATTACTAATAGGCAGAGATTAAGAGGGAATTACATCCAGGCACATGAGCAAAGGCACAGAAAAAAAGAGGACAGTATGAAAATGGGGGAAGGAGGAGAGGATGGTGAGCAGTTCAGTTTGACAAGAAAACAGAATCTGTGGACAGAAGTAGCATAAAAAAGTTGGAAAGCTAAGTTGAATCCAAACTGTGAAAGTCTTAGAAACCTAATGTAAAGAATGTAAGATCTGTTCAATTGGTGATGGAGAACTACTAAATTGATGAATGCCATGATCAGAGAGGACATTAAGATTACTTAGGCAATCCAATGGGGAACTCATTGGGGACTGCATAGATTGGAGGCAAGAACACCAGTTATGGAATTATTTCAGCAGACTGGATCTGAAAATTGGTGATTGCAGTGGAACAGGAGGGTTCTGATGCAAGAGATACTTCATAGGTAGAAACAAGATTCTGGATATATAGAGGAAAGATGATTGATATTATAAACCTAAGATCCTGGGAAGATACGGGAGTTACTAACAGAAATAAAGGAGTTGGTTGAGTGGCTGGCTGCTTTAGGGTAGAAAATGATGCATTCTGTTTTAGACAAATTGAATTTAAGGTTATAAGGGAATTCTAGTATGCAGTTAAAAAAAACTAAAGTGGGCTCTGGGAAGGAGTTCAGGTTGAAGCTGTAAATGTGGAAGTTATTTGCATGGAGGGGATGATTGAAACAAAAGAAACACATGTAGTACCAAATGGTTAAAGGTGAGAAATAAAGAATAGGGGCTTAGGACAGAACTTCAGGGAATATTCATGTTTAAGGAATGGAAGAATAAGGAGACAAAAATGTGATCAGAAGTCAGAGGATAAGCTTGACAATTCAGAATTGGGAAAGCCAAGCACATAAATATGAAGAAAGGAGAAGGGTAATCTACAGTATCAAATACTATACAAGTCAAGGAGGATTAGAACATGAAAGATTATTTTGCATTCTCTTTGAATCTGAGAAACATGGGTGATGATGAACTTACTTTTCCCTGAGCCTCACTTTCCTCTTCTGGAAAATGAGGATAAAAATATTTTCATGAAACTATTGCAGAATTCTGAAATCACTTTAAGCATCACAAAAAATGTAATCATAGCACTTGTTTTCTATACAAATTCATTTGGAAATATTAATATATTGCCTTGTGAAATCTTTATTGTCATCTTGGGCTGTTATGCTCACATGCCTGGACATCCTGGGCTGAACTGTTCTATCTTCTTTATTAATTTGTCACAAGTTTGTAGAATTCCTTCCCTGAATGTTCCCTCTACCCTTCTCACTATAAACTCCATGAGATCAGGGGGCCAATCATACTTATCAGTTACTTGGATGAAGACATAGTTGGGATGTTTATCAAATGTCAGAGTGACAAACTTCTGGGAGGAATAACTAACACATCAGAAGACAGTTTTGGAATCTAAAAAAAGATGAATTGGTCACCCGAATAATGGACCAAATCTAATAAATAAAATTAAACATACCATTTGCTTTCAAGAGTCAACTTGTGAAAGTACAAGATAGGAGAAGTGTAGCTAAACAGAAGTTCACATATAAAAGATCCCAGAATTTGGGCAATTATAAGCTTAATGAGTCAACCTATGATCATATGGTGGCCAGAAAGACCAATATAAGGAAAGTGACCATTTCTACCGGAACAGACTTCATCTTAAATGCTGTGATTAGATCTAAGTATCATATTTTCTGAAGGAAAACATTATCAAACTAGAACAGGATCTGAAACAAAGTCAACAAGGTAAAGGGACTTTATATCCTGCTATTCTTGAATCAATTGAAGATAACAGGAATGTTTATACAAGAAAAGAATTAAGAGGTCTTAGATTTGAGAAAGGACCTAATTATTCATGTATCTGAAGCATGGTTATGTGGAAGAGGGACTAGGGCAGGGGTGGGGAACTTGAGGGCCTTGAGGCCACATGTGACCTTCTAGTCCTTGGGTGAGGTCTTTCCACATAGTCCAAGTTGTATAGGACAAATCCTTTTGTTAGGGGGATGTATTTTATAAAGTGTGGATTCAGTCAAAGGACCACACTTGAGGGCCCAGAGGGCCACATGTGGCCTTGAAGCTGCAGGTTCCCCACCCCAGGCCAGATTTTGTTCTGGATGAGCCCTAACATCACCTCTGGGAGAATGGGAGGAAATTAGGAAGGTGTAAATATTGACTTGGAAGAAATTTTCATAAGAAGTAAAGCTACGCAAAATTAAATTGACTGCCTTGGGATGTAGCATCTCCAGGTTACTGGACAACTCAAGTCGAAGTGTTAATTTAGGGACACTAAGAATGGTATTTTCTACTCAGAGAATTAAATGACCTTCCAATTAAGGTGAAAATTCATATCATATCTCCCTAGCCCCCTTTTCATTGTGTCTTATATACAATAGGCAGTCAATAATTATTGAATAACTTGATTTTGATTTGAAATAAGGTACCTTCTTCTTAGCTGAAGAATTTTAATTTTCAGATACCATTAAATAACAAGTGAATTGAGTCTCATTGAAATATACTGCCTTGATTCAGAGCTACGAGAACTTTTTGTGCCACTATCAGATCTTCCCTTTGTAACTTATTTTATATACCCTCCTTCTAGCCAACTTAGACAAGTCAGTAGAGACAGAGTACATTTATTTCCCATTTCAACCTGACCTAACCTACTTACCCACCTATTAACTAATGATGAGAAGATGTGAACGTATGTGTGACAGGTAGGAGTAGGGCCAAAAAAAAAAATTTCTGACTCAGGATGAAAGTCAAAGCAATCTCACTGTCACTTGCAAACTGCATACATTCTAGGGAAAGGATCACAATGTCAATACAGTAAACACTGTAGCCCCAGTCCCAGTATCATCTGCTTACCTTCCCAGCTGTGTTTGCTCATAACTGTGTACATAGCGTATGTATATATTCAGGAAGTAAACTGTGTTGTCTTTCCTGAACTGTATTTCATTACTACCTTTGCTACATGTACCTTTAGATTAGTAAATATGTTAAAACTAGGAGGGGGGAAAACCTTTAATACTTAATCAACTTCCTAAGAAAGCTAATTAAAAAAACCTAAAAACAAAAAACAAAACCCTGCTTAGCTCTAGGATAATTAAAATAACAATTTGGAGTTGACTCTTCAATCTGCTTTTCCCACTTACCACAGCCTTCATTTGATGTACATCTTAAATACTTTTAGCAATTCTACCATACTATTTCCCAGGTCCCACAGTCCTGCCATAGCAACCCCTCATGTACCATTATCTATAAACTTTTTGGCAGGATACTCTGGTCGCTGGCGGCACTATGCTTTAATCTCCTTGGCAACAGGCCCTACCTGAGTGTCACTAGGAACACTCTCCCTTAATCTCCAGTGAAGCATTCTTACCAAATATTCCTTTTAATAGGATTATAGTGTGGCTCCTCTCTCCTAGAGTTCTAATTATCTCACCACCCTACCAGTACTCTCCCTGGAACTTAGTAATGGCTGCCTGCTCCTTAAACATGGTTAGCCAATGTTGTTAAAACTCTTGGTAATGTTTTCTAAAAGGCTTTTTACGATAATGCCCAACCTACTAAGAGCACTAGCATCTCCCAAGGACCTTATTACATATCTATTTAGGGATATGTGATTCATTGTCCTGAAAGGTATGTTTGTGGGGGTTCCCTTCTCATGGGAAGGACCTCCGTCTGACTTCCTGATAAATTTCAATAACATTCCAAATTATTCCTATTACCTTAAATACTAGTGCTCTCCCTGTTATTTAAAATTTTGTTATCTTATTTGTACAGAATTGTTTTCATGTCATCTCCCTGTTAGACTATGAGCTCTTTGAGAGAAGACGACAGTCTTTTGCCTCTCTTTATATCCCTAGAGTTTCCCACAGTGCCTAGCACATAGTAGGTGCTTAATGTATATTGCCTGACAGACAACCTCCAAAGCTCTGGCTATATTTCACATCACTTAAGAAAGCAGTGAGACCTAGGAGCTCAATCCAACTTCAAGCCCCTTTAAATTTAAAAACCTGTCTTCCTTAAAAGTCCGTGCTCAATTTTTCTTTTACTTACTTATCAGCACAAGTGACTTGAAGGCAGGGAGTATTTTTTTTCCTTTGCATTTCCAGTACCTGGGACAGTGACTTGCACAGAGCAAATCTTTAATAACTTACTACTGAATGAATAAATAATCCTGGTGAATAGCAGATTTCAACTACCAGCCGGAATGAAGAGACAGTATTTGTAAAGCACTTACCACAGTGCCTGGTACATAGGAGGTGTTCCCTTCCTTCCTTGGCCATGACAGAAACACAGGCCACTACCTTAGATCATAGAGGAAGCCTGACCAATGACAATTACTAGGACTTTTATAAATCAGGCTCCAATTATAGTCAAATAGACCTATTTTAGTCACCTTTAGCTAAACTACAACAGGCAACCCCGGTCAGAACCCTCCGTTTTTGTCATTCTCAAACTTAATGAGATATCTAGATATGTCAATTTTGTTATAGAGAGTTAGGATTGACATTGAGATTTACATTAGACAATGTCAAAAGGAATATTTCTTTAAAACTTTCCTACTTATGATCTTATATCTGACTCAGTGAAATGATTCATTCCCAGATGCCGCTGCTTTCTCTATTACTCTTGAATTTTGAAATGTCCTCAAAAGTGTTCACTTTGAGATTTCTGAAATGTCCTTAAAAGTGTTCACTTTGAGATTTCAACAGGGCACAGGTGCACTCATCACCACTACATTTAAGTTACTCCTCCTTTCTCAGTCAAGTGACCTATCTGTACATTCAGGATAATAATTTATATTACAAGAGACCAGGCCAATTCTATGTAGCTCCTACTGAAGGAAATTAATCAAGTTCTTTGAGCAACAACTGAAATCTCCAATAGCTTTTGACTAAATAAAGAGCAGCTAGGGGCTGCTAGGCAGCACAATGGATAGAGCACTAGGTCTGGAGTAGGAAGATACAAATTCAAATCAAGCCTCAGAACTTAGTAGCAGTGTGACCCTGGGCAAGTCACTTAATCCCTATTTGCCTCAGTTTCTCATTTATGCAATGGTGACATACTGGAAAGGAAATGGCAAACCATTCCAGTTTCTGACAAGAAAACCCCATGAATAAAAATCCATGGAGTCACGCAAATTTATATATTATATATATATATATATGTATGTATATATATATATAAATTTAGTCATATATATTATATATATTTAGTCATTTAGTCATATATATATATATATATATATATATATATATATATATGACTAAATGAACAAAAAAAATAAAGAATACTGTAGCAATCAACTGCTGAAAGAGGTACACTAGGAATTGAAGTTTTGGACCTTCAACAAAGGTAAGAAATGCCTTCCAGAAATTGTGGGGCAAATCATGAAAGAAACTCATCTGGCTCCCGATTTATTAAGCCATTTACTATGTGCCAAGCATTGTGCTTTAAAAAAGTGCATTATAATGTTCAACAAATATATGCTCAGATGCCTAGAAAGAGAGACAGTGCTCCATACAGATTCCCATACTTTATTAGAGGCAGTGACAGAGTCAGGGGAGACTTGGTTTAAATCCAAACTCTGATTTTTATTAGTTGAATTGACCCTGGGACAGAGAGCACCTCAAAGCTCCAGTTGTCCTCATCTATAAAATTAGGTTATTTGTAGGATGTACCTCACAGAATTTTTGTGAGGACTGAATGAGTCCATTTAGGAAAAACATTTTGCAAACTTTGTCAAATTTTGTCAAAAGTTGATAGGTACTATGTTATCACTAATGGTCCTCTTCTTACTCTGAAACAAAAATATTTCTCCCTGCCATCTGTGAGAAAATTTCCTAAATCCTCTCTATGTTCCTATATAAAAGTAAGAGAACTCTATTAAGAGTCAGTCCACATGGAATCCTTTAATTTCATAGAATTTTAGAAAGGAAATCAAGAAAAAAGGAATTTACAAAATAAAAGCAGAGAGTTCTAGAGTCTCACTGTTGGAAGAGATGGGGAAAATATTTTTAAAAAGAAGTGTGTTTTTAATCTTCCACATATAATTCTCAAATAGCATTTTGCAACTTGATAGTCAAGGGCATTCTATATGGGAGTTTACTTTCAAATACACAATTTTGAAAATGTAAAATACACTTAGAATAACTAACTTCCTCTACCACTGGAATGTTGCCAGATCTTGATGAAAACCAGCAACTACAGAATACCCTAGGGATTCCCCAATCCAACAAATGAAAAACCCTCAAGCTGAGGTTAGTGCAAGAAGCCCCAGGTTTGAATAGATGAAATGAACCTGGGTAGTCACATTCCAAGCACCCCTTTGAGGTAGGTAGATTGTAAGATAGATAATGGGGGGAAGCTTAAAAGCTGGGCTCTCTATCTTTCTTTCTATACTTCCCAATCTACTCAAATGAAACCAGTGTTCTCAAATCAATTTTTTACCAGAATAGGGTGTTTGGCTTAGTGACCTTAATTAAAACTAGACATAAAAAAAAGAAAACACACACATACACACATACACACACACACACACACACACCTGACATCTTCCTTCTTGGGTTAATTAATATATGAGAAATATTATTAATGTACAATTTAAGAAAAACATCAGATTTCAGGTAGTACTTACAGAATCCCATCTCTTGTTAGTGGTTTCAAATACTGTAAATAGTTTCAACCTTTCCCCAAACAGAGACACTGCAAAAGCTCAGTGTTCTAAACATTAAGAATGGTACATTAACCTCCTACTGGCTCCAGTGGAGAAGGCATTACCATTATTTCACAAGCATCTTACAGCAGGGTTACTGGGAACTTTTCCATGGAAATACTGACAATGCTACTCAGTCTGTAATACTCTCTTTATTTCAGAATTGCATAGACATACATGGTAAGAAATTGTACAAATTTATTGGGGTGAATTCTGTGACTGCCTTAATGTTTTACCATATGTGAACAGGTAGCTCAGGATCATGACTTAAGTATGAGATATTAGGTACTGTACATTAAGGGTATATGCCTATTCAGTCATTAGGCTCTGAAAGTTCTAAAACTAAAATATTTCAACATTTTTACCTTAAATTCTAGATTATAGAAAGTGGAACTAAATCTTGTTTTGATTTGTTGCACAAGAAATACATGCTTTAAACTGACCGTTCTTTTTAATAGGTGGTGTTTTAAGAGGAGACAAAATGTTAATATCAAATATGATAATTTAATGCATTTTTACCCTTTTTTTACATAAAACTTTAGACTGATTTTCTCTAAAAGCTTTATGGCTTACCAATGTAAATAATAAGGATCAATAACTATCATTTTCCTGATGACTACTTACACTTTATAGGTCACTATTATTTACTATTAAAAGGCAGCTATGAATCTCAGTGGATAAAAGTCAGGAAGACTGGAGTTCAAATTCAGTATCAGACATTTACTAGCTATGTGACCCTGGGCAAGTCACTTTACCTGTGACTTTAATCCATTGGAGAAGGAAACGGCAGACCACTCCAGTATCTTTGACAAGAAAACCCCATGGATAGTATGGTCCATAGGGTCACAAAAAGCTGGACATGACTGAATGACAACAACAATAATATTTACCATTATAAGTCAATCTATTTGTGAAAATATATTGAGTAAATTGCTAAGCTTCATCCAAATTTTGGAATTTAAATTTGTTTTTTGTGACTTCATATTTATAATGGGTTTTATGTTTCTTGTCTTCTCAATTGGTGGGGAGGGGGTTGGGGGAAAGAGAATTTGGAACTGAAAATAAACTGAATTTTCAAAATTTCAATCTTCTTTCTTGAAATACTAGTATCCCATTTTCATGTTCTAGAAAGAAAGTGCTTTCATTTACTTATTTTTTCCATTTAAGGTACAGGATTAAATGATAATTTCAACAGGACTATCTAAAAGAGGGATGGGCTATTATTATTATTTATCATCATCATTAACATTAAATGGCTGAAAACAAACCTTTCTTTTTCCTGAATATGTCACTGGTAAAATGCTTCCAATTTTTCTCTAATGGGGTGCTTTCCGAGTCCATAAAACTTATTTGATTAGCAGCACTATTAAACCAATGCTTTTGTATGCAGGCACTCAAGCATAATTTAATCATTTTATTTAAGCCTGAAAAAAATTATTCTGAAAGCCTCGGTAAGTAAAATATTCTTGATTGGTTTAAACTTAAATTTGCAGGTATAATAAATCAAAGAAAGCTCACTGTGCAATGGAATATTGTTAACTGTATGTCCTATTAGTTGGCAATGGGTAAAAAATAATGTACTACTGAAACATGTAAGCAATAGCTAGTTTCAAAGATTTAGAATATGCTTATGCAGTATTTTTTTAAAGATTAAAAAAATGCATTTTGTTTTGTGGAAGCCACCCTGGTCTTCACCTATTTCACCTATTTCACAGTCAAGAAAGATCAGGTCCTAATTGCATAATACCATTTTATCTGCTAAACATAAAAGTGCCAATAAACAAAAATGCATATTAGGCAAGAGATTTTCAGAATAGAAAATTGGGTTTTTTTGTATTTTTTTTTTGTTTTTAAATAACCCACTTGCATTAACAAAAGATTGCAGTAGCTTCCAAATTACAGGGTGTTATTTTTAGTGGAAGTAGTTCAATATTCATATTGGAGCAGATGTAGCAGTTTAACAAAACAGCTCTTCAAATCCTGCACAAATTGAAAACAGGAAAACTGATTGCATTTTCTCTTATCACTTTCCTTTTCTGAATTGACACTTTTGGCCTTCTGAAAATGTACACATGGCTTTCATCTTCACAGCACCTGCTGATCAAACAGAAACCTAACATTTTCATGAAAATGGTATAAAGGGCTAGTTTTCTTCTAACCATTTTCAGGGCATCAGTGGCCTACTTATTGTCAACAACTGATACATATAAATACACAATGTAAATAGCATAATACTGCCTTATACTTACATTAAACTTTTAAAAATGGGTTAAGTTATTACTGATTCTTTGCATTACAGTTCTTTGTCTGCTTAAAATTCCCTTCATTCCTTGGTTTGCCCAACACACAATTTCATTATATAGCCAAAGATGATTGAAAATAAGTTTCCAAAAAAACATAAGGAGACTAAGATGATGAATAGTTTGTGGTTGACATTTTTTCTCCTTAGTTGCATAGGCTACACACACACACACACACACACACACACATGCATATATGCACATATATTACATATCTAAAATGTCAGATTATATATACACTCATATAAATGTATAAATTCCTAAATCATGTTTTCCTATGTTATTATCGATCAAAAACAGAGAAGCAAAAAAGAAAAAAACACCCAGAACATTAACCTTATTTTGAAGTTTCCTTTACTATCCTTAGACATGTTTTATATTAGATGTAGCTTTAGCAGGTGCTTGGGGGTTGTAGTATCCCAGACTGTGGAAGAACAGATGTCACCCTAGTACAACCTGGCAAGCATCTAAATTACAACTCCAACAATTCACTACTGATATTGGCTGGTGTGTTAAATGCAAAAGTTTAAAATGAGTCTTCTTGATTATGAAACATGAAATATAAGGATCTTAGCCATTCTGCTTCTCAGATGGTAAACTCAAAAATGTAGTGTACCCTGCCCGCCCCCTCCCATGCCAACTAATGAGCACCATTCTCCCTGCACATAATTCTGGGTATAATTAAAGCTGCTCCAAAGACCTGGTCCATGTCGATTTCTTAACTGATGGAGCCCTAACCCATGTGAAACACTCTTCTGCCATCCACTACTATTCTGCTTCAGTGATAAGGTAACCCGAAGGCAGAGATGACATACAGTAATATATGTGCCACTCTAGCTAGTTGGTCTGTGAATTTCAATGTTTCATCATGCTCACTGAGGCAATCGCAAACCTGAAATGTCAATATGTTCAGTCAATAGAAGTAAAATAATGGGACTCTATTGTCTTACCCAATCGATCTGCTGCTGTCAACAAGGATACATGCCCCCCTGGCTTTAAACAAATTTTAATTAGGCTTTTAGTTACTGGATCATATCTATGTATCTATACAAACACCTTTTACCTTGGCCATTGGCAGAAACACATTTTTCATTTTTATTCCTTTCAATTTTTACTTCCAATAGTTGATTTTTAGCTTCCAAAACTGGTGTATAAAAAAGGGAGTTGAAAATTCACTCTTTGTCCCAGGAAGAATGTTGATATCTTTTACATTTCCAAGCATGAAATGGAAATGATCAACTTTAAAGCAAATCATTCTGACATAGCTAACATATTTAATGTGATCTTTCCTCTGGACTAAGGCGCTGAAAGCATACGGTAAAACCAGATTAGTCCAAAACTAAAATGATGTTCCATTTGTTTTTCTCACCCATCCAAATTTTCTTATCAACTCCTCACTCACCCAAAAAACCACTCCAAGAAAAAGCAAAGCCAAGCACCAAATAATCCTTCTGGATTCCTTCACCCTCTACCCTAGTCCATCATACTTAAAACAGATGCACCCTACAGCATAGAACTCTTTTTTTGCTTACTACAATGAGGTAGAAGACAGAGAAGAAAGATAAAACACTTAAGCCATTCAAACCCAAAGCTTCATTCAGGGACCTTCTAATTTAAAGGGAGTCTTTCCCAAGTCTCACTTTATTATACATATACATAATATATATTTGTGTGCATGTGTGTGTGCATACACATATATAATAAAGTCACTGGGCAGTTTATTTCCTCCTCCTTTTAATGGCTTTAAAGTCCAGTCAATAAATAATCTATTATCCCCCTCCCCCTTCCTTGTGTCTCCCCCTAAACCCATTCAAACCAGCAAAACTAAACCCAATTAGAGATAAGGCCCTCGGGTAATCTCACCTCTGTGAGTCCTGTTTGGATAGCGGAGGTGATGGGAGATAGCGTCAAGGCCAGAACTGATGCCTCCTCCTAACCCCACAACAAAAGGCAGATTCCTCTTTCTCCCCCAGCTAATCTTTAAATGTAAATTCTCTCCACCAGCTAAGAGGAGGGACAGATAACAGGTTACATCTTCACTTCTCCTGGTCTTATAGACTTCTGCATCATTTGGAAAGGGAGGGAGGGATGGAGGCAAAGAAAGATGCAGTCTTCCCCCTTTTCCCTTCCCTCCCTTCCTCATTCCCACTCCTCCTACCTCTTGGTCTCCCCTCCCCTCTTCATGGAGATTACCTTCTGGCAGGAGTACTGGAGCAGAGGTGGCTATGGAGGCAGCAGAGGCAGCGGCAGAAGCAGCAGCAGCAGCAGCAGTAGTAGCAGCAGCAGCAGCCTGGCCCTGGCTTTGTATTCATTAAACACACATCGAAGCTTATCTGAAGTAAAAGCCTTGTCAGGATGGCACATTGTGTGTGAGTGAGTGTGTGAGTGAGAGAGAGGGGGGAAGGCAATGTGCATCAGGGTGATTACAATATCAGCAGGGCCCAGATGGAGGCAGGAAAATAAACAGAGGGTGTGTGTGAGACTGAGAGGGGAGAGAGAGAGGAAAAGAAGATAGAGATGGAGAAGGGAAAGGAGGGAAATTAAAAAAAGGGATACAGGGAAAAAGAGGGGGGAAAGAGCCTAGTGTAAGAGGAAATGGGGGGGGGCAGTGGGTAGGGATAGGAGGTGAGAGTGGGCACAAACACTCACTACATCTAGCTGCCTTCTTCCTAGCAGAGAAAGGATATCCAGGGGATACGGCCAGCCAAGGGTACATTGTCCCTGGCCATTCAGAAACCTGCCACTCTGTGCCCTAAACACCTCTGCAGGAAGGGGAAGTCAAACCTCTTCCATGAGATTTCCCCTCTTGGCCCAGATAAGAAGAAATCTTTTGTCCTAAAGTGGAGCATGGGATATTGTTTGGAGAAGCATGCCAAAGAAACATTTCGTTTTAGGAATCAGAGCTAGAAAACCCCCCTGTAAATCAAGTGTCACCTTCCCCCTCCCATTTTACAGATAAGGAAACAGAGGCTTACTAAGATTAAGTAAGTTGTCCAAGTTCATGTAGCTAGAGCTAGAATTCTATCTCAAGTCACAGGATTCCACACTAACTGTTCTTTCTACTATACCACAATCTCTTATATTCAGAAAGTCACAAATCTGTGTCATGTATAAACAATACAGAAGCTGTAATAGAGATTTACATTTCTTTATGTAGATTAAGTTATGTGTAGTTATACACATAGATACCTATTGGCATTATAAATGCCTGACACATAGTATGCATTTAATAAATGCTCTTTATTTACAGATGTGTATTTATAAAATCCAATTTTCCTAACTGACCCTAAATGGAGATCTCTGTCCCTCTTTCTTTGTTAATCCATCCTTCTATTTCCATATCTCTCACACACACACACACACACACACACACACACACACACACACACACCAAATCATGTTGCTCCATCCAGCCCAACTCTCCAGCTTGCTCCTACACTCTCTAGTTTATTGCCTGTATTACCAGAAGAAGCCATGTTACTTCTCATTCAATTTCTGAAGTGGCTTCTTAGGTCAGCATCATAAATCTAGTGTCTAGAAAATGGCCTCGCACATAGTAGGTACTTAATTCAATTGGTCTAAGTAAGAGTTTAGGGAATAGTTTCTCTGTATTTTTGAACTTTGGGTTTCAGATAGGAATTTTAAGTCAAAGATATTAACTCAGGATGGAGACCACTCAGACTCCCCATAACCAGCCCCAGGCCCAGGAATTGCAAAACATTCTAGGGCATCTTAAGCATTCTATAATATGTCCAGGGTTCACCTTCTCCCAAAAGGGTCAAAAGAAAGGTACACTGCAGGGAATCCCCCTTAGGCTTCCCCTTTCCTTTTAAATGCATCCATCAGGAATTTGGAACACCTGAGCAGATGCATTAATGGTGTGCAGCTAAGAGAGCAGGGGTTGGTATTATTTGGGGGAGGGGAGGACTGGGGGAAGGTTGTGGGTGATATTTTAAGACAAGAGAGCTCTAGTTCAGAAGCTATCAGTAAGGAGGCAAGCAGTGAGATCTCCAATGTGGTGCATGCTTTGGGATCCAGTTACTCTGAAACTTGTACTTATTATAGAGGGTGTGTGTGTGTGTGTGTGTGTGTGTGTGTGTGTGTGTGTGTGTGTGTGTGTGTGTGTGTGTGTGTGTGTGTGTACACACACTAGTGGTAGGTTTTCTCTTCCTCCACCCCCACACCTCCAGAAAAGACTTAAGGGAAATTTGATATGTAATACAAAGTGAAAAGCAGGAGCATAGATGGGGGAAGGGCACGTGTGAAAATCTTGTCAATGCAATGAATGTCAGATAAAAAGGGGCCTGTCACAAATCCTCCAGTAATCCAATAATGTGAAAACCTCTTGGTATCACTGAGACATGAACAAGGTAATATTTCTTAATTCTTCAAAAAGTGACCTGGTGCAATAGTTTAAGGGGGGGTAGGAAGTGGGGGTGGGAGACGCATTGCTAAGAAGTCAACCATTTGGGCAGGATAGCTTACAAAAGCTGGTGGGCTCTTAAAGGAATGAAAATCTGTCACTCTTACATGTTTTCAATTTAATACCAGATTTCTATGGTATCATTCCTGCTTTCACAAAAGGTCACCTTTCACCTCTTCTCTAGCTGCTACTGAAAGCCATATTTAGAAGTAACCAGACACAATCATGTACTGTCTCAAATTAATATTTTAGTTAAACTAGTTTGGATGGACTACATACCAACAGCCATAAACCTCATGCAAGAGTTGGAAGAAAAACACCCCTAGTTATTCGACTCAATTTACAAAATGCCCACATTTTTTTCCATAATATGTTCTCTTGAGATGCTGTAAAATCAATGTTGGTATCTCTTTCATATTCATAAAATAAAGGAAGATGTAATACATCTAAAATACAGAAGATATAAAGACAACTGCATAAAACCAAACATGTTAAATAAATTCTTTTGTAAAGGCACAGTGAAGATATTTCCATTACCATGCAGTGTATTCCTTGGCTTATGATTTCCAGTTACAGAAATATCAATCACATCTCAAATGGGAGTACAGAACACTCTCTAAAGCAAACCATTGGCTACAAAATCATCAAACTTTAACACAAAGTAATATAGTAACAAATATCATCATAGCATAAATATATGCCTTAAGTGGTGTTCTATAATCACAGCTGTCTCAAAGTCCAGACTGGAGGCTAGAAATCTTAATTTCAGCTGGCTCTCTCTTAATAATGGGCTACCTTCCTATATAAAGGGAAGAAGTCCATCTGCCCCAGGAAGATAAGTTTTGAAGCATTAAAATAGATAGAAATCTAGCATTTTCTTTCTTGCATTCACTATGTGAATTCCAGTGTGCTATAATGTGAGAATTCCAACATATGACCATTATAGCATAGTATCTCATTGCTCAGCTTGTCATTACTTCATTTGTAATTCTTATGTTAATTATGTTCATAATTACTATAAACAGATGTGGTAGACATTCATGTGACCTTTTATTGCAGAATGCATTCCTCACTCATTTCACTCTAACATCCCAAGTATATGAAACCAAAATGGGGGTGGCAGAGGGATGTTTTCTAATGTTTCATCAGCAAAATTCAAACAAAACTTACATTTTCTTCCTCTACTTCATGTGCAACTTTTGACTTATTTAAACATTAATGTTTAATTCTGCCTTTACAAGATCACTGAATGGCACACTAGCCCAATAATATTGCTTCTAAATTGAATTGTGACTACGGATGTAAATCAAATGGGTGTAGAGGTTGTTTTGATTTGTTATTTTTACAAAAAGAATCTGAATGGTAAATCTTTACTCCCCCTCTCCATCTTTGTTAATGCAACAGAATCCTGCTTTAAAAAAAAAAAGTCCCTAGCAGCTACATAGCAATTTATCTGCTGACAACTCAGCCATCACCCTCTTTACATAAAACACATTTACAATAAAATCAGTATGGATTTCATTAGCTGAAAACCTCCTCGAATTTCATTTCTTTGGCCCTAATCTATAATTAGTGTGGACAGACAGGTGCAAGCCCTTCTCTTCCACAGATGGCCACTGGAAACGGTGCAAAGGAGCTCCTTCTGTTTAAACAACATAGAGATAACCTGCTCTGCTCTTATCACTTACAATTACCTCCATTAAACTGAACTAATGTTTACTTTAATAAAATGTCCACTGTTCTTTAAACATTATTTAGGAAATTTTATATCCCCAGTAAAAAAAAAGGTAAGATGGAAAATTTCTTTTTAGATTATGATCATTTTTTGAAGTTAAATTGCTCATCAGAGGCTAATCCCTTTGGATTCACAAAGGTATTTGGATGGTTTTTTTACATCTGTTAGTTATGTTGAGAGTTATGTACTTTTTTTTATTAAAAAAGCCTTTTTAGGTACCTATGTAATACTTTTGCCTTTATATTTGTGGAATCTTGCTATTTAGTCCTTGAAATGTGGAAACAAAGAGTTTATAGTCAAGTAGGTATAAATGTGTATGATATAATATATATATATTTACATATATAGTTGGTTATTAAGCCCTCTAACTTCCAAAGCCTCAGTTTTTCAAACTTATTTTAAATGCTTAATTCTCCCTCAAGTATGTATACCAATTAAAATTATCTGGGATCTGAAACTCTATCAGTGTATGGTATTTTTTTTTAGCTAAGCAAACTATAAAAGGAAGATACTCATATAGGTACTGCTACAACTCTAACCAAAATCAAGTGTACCTCTCTCAGTCTCAGCTATGATTCACTTCAGGATGATGGTAGCACAAAGAACATCTTAAAAATCCCAAACTGTAACATATTAATATCTCCTCTCACTCGGCTCACATAAATTACAGTAAAGAACTCCAGCAAGATGAAAACTGACTTGTTTCTCCACATGCAAATCCTGCAGGTGCCAGTTTTTCAGAATGCTTTGCTAGCTAGGCTGCCTGCCCAGAGCCTCAATGAAGCGGGCTTTGCATTCAATGCCTGTCAGCTGATGCTCATATCAAAGAAGTGAGAAACAGGATTTGACAGAGGAGAATGTTCAGAACTGACAAACCACTGACCAGCTTTCCAGGTGGAGGCATTTTCCTCCCATTATGATCCCTCTTTTACCATTTAATTTTTTTTAAAGCTTTCTTAGCTAAACTTCTATTTATAAACACTGAGCCTATTATGTAGAAGACCAATCTCCATTATTTTATTTGGAGGGTAGGGATAAAAAAGAAAAAGTTTGAACAAATACGCCTATCATGGTTAATATTTTATTTCTAACAAAATCTGGCAATTCATTTTAAAATTGAAGATTCTTTAGTAGAACCAACTCATGCAGTCAGTTGCCAGTGACCTGACTTGACACCACAGTCCCCATGCTATTGATAGTAAGCTTCTAGTTGAGAAAGCCTTTTTAAGTATTTCAAACTAGATGATTATTGGAAATTACTATCACAAATAGTGAAAGTTTGAGGGAGATCAAGAGTGCTTTCTCAAAAACTCTTTGTGTTTTGAGTTCTGTAGGCATTAAAACAATACCAGATTGTTTTTCCCCTCCCAAATTTGTAATGAATATGAATTGTAGAAAAGACTAGACATGGAAAGCACTTTAGCCCATCAAGTGAAAACACTGTCTGCATGGTTTAAAATCAAATTCTTAATGCTGAAAAGAAATTTAATATGCAATTGTTTTCTTCTCAAACCCAGAAAAAATCCGTTTTTACACACCAGATATAAAAGAGATGCTTAAAAGAACTTTTCTGTGCAGATATGTGAAAATATATTTAAGAGCTTCAGAAAGATGTTAAATATAGTACAAATAAACAAAACAATGCACACTTAAAAACTTCCTCTGTATTTACCCTGCCTTTAGGAAATACCTTAGTCAAACTGCATTCCACATTAAAACTGCATCAAGACTGTCAGACCTTCATAGGCACAGTAGCAACCACTTTTTTTTTTTCAAATCAGTCACCTTCCCCCCATTATCTAAAATCACCAGAAAGTTAAAGCATGACCAAATAGGGAAGACAAAAAAGTAAACAATTGAAATGTAAAACCAGAAACCACAGAAATAACTTTATCACACTCTCCCCTCTCTTCTCAGGATGGCCAACTGAACCAGTAGCCATATACTAAACTTTTATTGAACTTTTTCAAGGAATGATAGGGCAAAGACCAGAACAAATTGAACAATGGAATACTTACAGGGTTGAGGTAGAACTATTCAGTAGACTAAAACTGAGGGCCACCATGCTAACAAATCATCTGTCCTAGACTAGCTGAGTAATCTTGTAGGCTTTTAAGTAGGAACTCACTGGGCAGGGACCCACTCTAACTCTTGTGCTCTTTCCAATACTGGTAGTTTATTTATAGCAAAAACTGATGATAAAAACCACTGGAGTGCCTTTAACAAAATGGTACAGCTGTTTAAAAGAAGGAGGGTGGGGAATGTCCTCCATAGCAGATTTCAAGTTAGTTTGCACATAAGGAAACTGCTTTGGTCAGCAGCTCGACCTTTATCAGGGGATAAATCAATTTGCAGCAGCTGTGGACAGCCATTTAAGTCCAGGGCCTGAACAGATTAATTAAGGGAAGCGATGTTAAAAATTAAAAGGGTCAGAGTTATATTAAGTACATGAAGTTTGACTAGAACAGCTTTTCTACCCCCTTTCAATCCTACCCCTTCCTCTCCTTCGCAGCTTCATCTCCCCAGGAATGCATTCCGAGGCTCACAGTGCATCCCGCCAGCCCTGATCCTGGACATACATACCCTTTGCCCTAAGGCTTTGCAGATTTCTTCCCCAAAAGAAACCAGACGGAGACGTGAATAACTAAAGTTGCACCCGCCCCCAAAAGAATCTGAGGAGAATACTCCTCGCAGGGATTTTGACAATAAGAGGAGTACAGCAAGCAGAATTAGAAAAGGTTTCTCTTTCCTGGGTTTCGCCTTCCTCCTTGCCCCTCCCCAAGCAGCCTCTTTTCATCTCCCTGCCCCCAACACCAAACTGGTAACAAGTTCTCTGGCAAGGGGTTCCTGGACTGACCGGTTTGGGAAAGGGTTGTAGGGTGGTTATTTTTAGTAGACAGTCGTGGAGCAATTCCTGCTTCCCGGGATCCCAGCACATGGGCTATCTATCCTGCTCAAGGTCTGTCTGGATTTCTAAATGCAAAACTTGACTCAGTCCAGGGGAGAGCAGAAGAAGCTGCTCGGGGACTGAAAAGTAGTCTCGAATGAAGCATCCCCTCCTGGTCACTGGTCACCCCCACCCGGTCGGTCCCACGGGAAGGATGGTTAAGGCTCCCTTTTAAACCCTTCGCTAAAGTGCAGCAGACCAGCAAGGGACACTGCCTGAAGAACTAAGGGAGAAGACCAACGGAACGATCCCCTTTCTCCCGGTCGTTTTCTGAACCGTACTACGCCCCTGGAGGTCGGCTGCGTGGGTAGACCCGAGTGCCCTACGGAAAGGGGTCGAGGGGAGCTACCTAGACTAGCTGGGCAACTTCTCTTTTCCTCCTTGCTCTGTTCTGCAGGGCTGATTCAAATACCAGAGACCTTTTATACTTAAGAGATGCGGCAAACTGACTTATTCCACAGCTGCTAAGTGAAGTATGTAAAAAGATATCAGGAGTGGGGCGGAAGGGAACCTGAATCTGAGGTCTCTGCCCTGCAGAGACTGGGCAAACCCATCCGGCACACAGACCCGGCCTTTCTCACGATGATGCAACAGGGAAATGTCAACAGCATCTCATGCGGGGTTGTCACGCTACCAGTCCTGTTGTTTAGGTTTGCCATAAAAAAAAAAAGGCAAAGGGTCCCTCAAATATACAAAGTTATAAAGCCATTTGGAAGTGTTTCAGTATTGACAAAATTTTCCTAACCCCAAAGTACATACTGTAAAAACAGCTGGAACATCAAAGTTAGGGATTTTACTTCGCTTATTTTAATTTTTTTTAAGTCTTGAATAATAATTTTAAGCCACGGATAATAATCACCTGGAATGGACTAAAATATTAGCTTTTTTTTTTTTTGCAATATGCCAAATATACATTAGGGCATTGTATTTTTAAAAAGTGTTTGTTTTGTTCTCCCCTTTTAGAAACATTATCTGTTCCCCTTGATCAGAATGTAATTTAAGTATTTGCGAAGTTGATAATAGTAGCTTCCCCCCACACTTCTGAGGTTTCTAATATGAAACAGCCTGTGATCCTAGGATTATTCTCGTCCTTCCCCTGTGCTAGGCTTCCCCAGCTACCCTAGGCATCCCAGTCCTTGCATCGCCTCGGCTAAATAATCCAACCAGGAGATGGTGAGGGGAAATAAAACATTGGGGTCATCATAGTAGTAAGAATAAAAAGCAGCTCCATCCACCCAGTCAGTTCGCCTACCTGCCTGTCCTTTCATTCGGTCCAGATACCCAGGTTGCGAGATACCCTCCCCGGCCGGGTTCTCCCCAGTCCCTTCCCGGCTCCCAGAGCCTTGCTTCTGGCGTATGTACTTACACTGCAAAGGGCCGGAGATTCCCACCATTCGCCACAGGCTGTGTGCTGCAAATAAAACTTCCCGTCCTTCCCAGGCGGAGACGCAGATAGCCCAGACTGCAGGAGGGGAGAGGGAGAGAGGAATGCAATGCAGCTTCCTTTGCCAGTCCAGAGTATGTATCCACGTCCACACACACACACACACACACACACACACACACACACACACGTCAAAACCAAACGAGCCAGGGAAGAACTCCAGCTGTTTGGAGCTCAGTAGCAGCACCAGCTTAGAGATTTCTGGTACAAAAAAGGAAAGGGACGAGGACGAAGAGCAAAACAAAGTCTCCACGTAGAACTAATTACTGCGGGAGATTCTCCACCCCACCCCCCACCTCCTTTTCCTTGTTGTTGCTGCAGACAAATGTGATATGGAGTGCTGGGAACTGCTACTGTCACAGGCGTCTCTCTCTCTCTCTCTCTCTCTCTCTCTCTCTCTCTCTCTCTAGGAAGGCGATGTATATATTTGCAAGGCTGCCTTGCGTCTGCCTGGAAGAAGGAGCTCCGTGCAATCTGCGCGGCTCTGCCCGCAGAAGGCTCCCACGTATCAGTCTGGCTCCCTCTGCTCCCCGCCACCTCTCAAGTCAAACAACATACTGCCAGCAGCCGGCCCCGGCTCCGCTACCCAGGTGCAGGGTGGGGGAGGGCTTCAAGCAGTGGGAGGTGATAGAGGTAGGAGACATCTGTGTCGTGAGGAGGTCAGTGGGGTCAAGTATATGTTAACAATAGGCGAGCACAGTCCCTCTTGGGCAGTCTGCCTAGTCTTTCTGTCGTTCTCTCTTTTACAGGGAGGACATGGAACTTGCCTTCCTAATGATGCCTTCCCCAGGCTGCCTGCCTGCGTTAGGAGTCCAGACTGCCCTGCAGTAACCCAAGACGAACACTTTCCCTAGCCATCTGGAGAGCTCCTGGCTTCTCTGCCTGTATCTCATCACTGTCTGAAGAGACAGCAGTGCTAGAAATCAAGCCACTCTCAGATCTACTCTCTAATCCCCTTCTGTTAGCTGATTTTCAGTCTGACTGACTATTTGCTTTCGCATTAGATAATAGCCTTAGAGAAAACAATTATCATTTTCTTCCCCCACCCTTGTTTTTCCACTTCTCTTACAGTACTCCATTATGGAAGGCCTCTTTATATGTATTTTTTTTAAAAAGGAAAGAATATTTGGATACTTTTAGGTAAGCTCCCCCCCCCCCAAGAAGCCAGGAGGAAACGAATTCCAGATATTTCGAGTATAAATTAATAAACACTATGCAAAAAATACCTGAATAATAAACATCAATATTCGGGTCAGATATAATCAGATAATGGCTTGCAATGATCTAGTACAATGAAATCCATATTAATACTATGGCACAGAAACAACTGGAAATATTATCTTATTTAAAGAAAAATTGGAAATCTTACTTTGGGTATCTTATTTCTGGTAGAGCTTACACTTGTAGCTTATATTGGTACAAAAATGAAAAAAAAAATTTCTTCATGTCCTCTTTACTAACATGGTTTTAAATGAAAAATTGCCTAAGATGGACTCAGAGTCTCATAAGACATTATAGAGAAAATAAAGTATAAAGAAAAATTAGTATCAGTTTTTTGTGTAACTAATTTAAAAACCGTTCCCTAGATAATGTTCTGGGGGGGGGGGGTGAGAAAGTGCCTCATTCTTTTTAAATAATACTGCTTAACAGTTCTCAAGCATTTATAAGCTCTACTAATTTTTAGCAATTCATTTACAGAAAACAATCATTGTGCATTCTGCCCTCTCCTAGGGACATCTGACTAATGAATTGTAATGGACTAATGAATTGTAATGTTGAATCCTGGTATCTGATATTATGATGCTTTTCAATTTGAATATCAGATTTTTTTTCTAGTTGCAAATGCCATAGCAATTTCTGAATTAAGTAATGTCTTTATATTCAAATATTCCCTCACTTCAAAGGTATTTGCATAGTCTGAACAGCAGAAGAACTTAAAATGGTAAAGTTCTAAATTATGTGCATTACAATAATGTCTACTGTGTTGGAAGACACTATTGTAATGCAATATGAAATCAATCCTCACTGCTGTTCAGTTTAAGGAATCAAAGTTAATTCAAACTTCCAACCTTTTTTTTACTGCCATCTTCACAGAATGCAGAAAGTTAATGAAATTAGTATGGTACATAGAATACACATACTTATTTCAAATGAATGGAATAATATCAGGATAATAAATATATTTGTTAAAAACATATCTTTTTAAAGTGCATTTTAAAATTAGAATACTAACCACTTAATTTTTTTTTAATTCATGATGTAAAAAAATTCTGAAATACACATATAACTAGTTTTCACTTGAGGTAAATTTTAATGCTAGGTTTGTACAATTATAACATAAACTTCAAATTTTAAAATACTTTTCTGAAAAATTATTTGGAAAAATCAAAAGTTTTAAGTTAATGTTATATTCAATGCCAATAAATGTCTTTGTTACATTTAATGCTTATAAAAATACTCTGTTTTGCTGGTCATACTTATGGAAAAAAATAATAACCGGGGATTTTCCCCCCTCCCTGTTTTGTAGCCTTTTTTAAAAGTGTATATACTTTTTTATATTCTACCTTGCTCTGAATCAGGCTAAAATAGTTCAACTGATCTGAGATCCTTATGTGCAAGGTTGGGAAAATGTGCTTTTAATTGATAAAAGAAAATTCAGCATATTTTTCACAATAATCATCACCCCTCCCTACATATATGCCTCTCTTAACATCAAATCTTTCTGGTTCTTAATGTATAGAATTCCTTTCATTTACCCAGCATTTACTACACTTTACAGGAAATTTCTGAGAGATGTTTAGTACATAGCATCCTATGTAAGTGAATGCTTAGTGCCTTCTTTAGAGATGCATAGTTTACCTATAACAATTTCACGGAGAGGGATTCCTATACAAGATGTTAATAAGTACTTAACACTTTTAGAGATGTCTTCTAGGCAATGTCAGCTCAAACTAGCATTGAGGTGTGAGCTGTAATAATCTGCCCCTTGAGAAAGCTCTGTTGGTTGCCTAGAATGAGAAAAGGCCTCAATTAACACTTTATTCAGCTCTTACAAATATGATTTATTATTGTTGCTGAAATTAAAGAATGACAAGCCATATACTGGGAAACTGTATTCATTTACCCTATATTACACTCTTCTACAATAGGTGTACTCCACCTAATGTCTTCAATTGGTTCTGCAAAAATGTAATGTTAGACAAAAGAATTTTCCATGGTCGGTTATTTATAATAGTTATAAATTAAAACAAATTAGTTATAGAAGTAAGTTATAACAATTATAGATGTTATAAATAGATGTTTGGTTGGATAACATAGCAAGATTTCCCCATGTTAGGTTTAAATTTATTATAATGAATTGACAGCATTCATTAGAAATGACAAATGTATCAGGATAATATTTACTACAAATGGCCATATCTTCCACTCTCCATCGTGATCCTCAAATGTGTTTTTTTAAAGGTTTAATTTTCTAAAATCACTTAGGAATTTTAATGCTTAAAGTTACTTACTCTAATTTCTAAATAAAGTGACAACCTCGAAAATAGGGGGAAAAACATTTTATGAATTCTAAACATATCTCAGTCTGTAAACTAGATTATGCATGGTACAAGTGATATAGAATAAAATTGAACAAGCACCAAAGTGTATCCTAAATGCTTAAGAGTGTAATCAAATTAAACAGGAATCTGAATCTGTAAATATTAACTTATCCTAAAGTTGACAATCATTATTGCCATTTAGACAATGAGCTTGTTGGGTATGATTTAGCTGTAGTCAGTCCTTCTGAGACCTTTTTTTCCACTCTGAGTCTGTGAGAATTGGTTGCACGTGTGTGCTAATATGACCTGATTTTTTTTTTTAAAGAGGACACACTTTTTAAAGGAAAAAAATCAATAAATTAGGAGGAGAATTTATGTGGCAAAATGATTGTTTTATCAAAGCATTCATTGTAGTGTTCCTCCAAATAGTAAGCTACAGTAGTGGATATAAATATGATTGTATTGGTCAAAGTTCATTTATACTCAATTTTCAGGCTTACATCTAATATATATATATAATGAAATAGATCTGTATTTTACACATATAAATGTATAATATACAGAAAGAGCTCAGGAATTATCTCATGTGCCCTTTTAGAACAGTTGCATGGGTCTAGTGACTCCCAAGAGAACATATTCCTCTCTTCCTCCTCATTCTCAACATCATATGAATGCCTTTCCCCCTCCTTCTTCTTTGCCTTTTATTTGAAATAATCTGAACAAAATGTGTTGTTTTCCACACTAGAAATCGATATTCTATGTATTTCATAGTCTCTGCTTCTTGAATCTATCTTTTCATAGATTTCTTCCCCATTCTTCTTCTTCTTGCCAAGTATAATGAGGTACTGATAAGTCACTAGAAATGTTTACACAATGCCAAGACAATGGAGTGAAAAGGGAAAAAAATATCAGCCAGTCATCCAGACGTTTTGTCTACTAGAGCACAAATAACACTAGTTTGACTGAGATTTTGTTTTAAATTGAACTGACTAGTTTTCTGACTCAACTATTTGCAGTCTGAGATTTCAATATAACCAAGATTTTAAATGAATGATGAAGCCATGATCAGTGATCAGCGTAAACATGGCTCATATGATACATTGAAAATGGAAAAGGTATGTAAATCTATATATTTCAGTTTAGCTGTTGATAAAATCAATTTCACTTCTTTGATAAGTAATACAATCACTTGGAATGAATAAACTAACAGTCACAAGCAATTTGGTAAAATTCTATGCAAATGAGCTTTAGATGAATGGACAACTGTTTTTATTAGTTGAATTAATTTTAATTTGCATATTGCATGGTTATTTTTTTCCTTTCATCTAACTATGGAATTCATACATAGAAGCACTGTCATTTAGAAAAGGGAGCAGGCTATCTCTAGAAAATCAGACCTTAGCTACATAGGAACTACATGTATCTAAAGCGTACACATTAAACCCACTCTTTAAAAGATATACATGGATAGTATTTTAATCATCTCATTTCCCCTAATCCTTAAAAAAGGGTAATTTGCCCCCACAGAGCACTCTTCAGCCTGATGAATCCCACATCACCTCATAAAGTTTTTTCATACAGGAATCACTTCATCACTGTAGTGTAACCACCTCTGGGGGAAAAGACAAGAGCCAAACTGGCTCCCTGTACAACAGTGAGAAAAGAAAAGAAATTTTGGCCAAGGAAACCATAGCAGATATAAACTACTGTTAGTCATAATCAGCAACGGATTTGTTTTGCACAGTTCTACTGTACTTTCTTAAAATAATAAATCTAGTAGCGGATGTGTGTATATAAAAAAATAAATGGATAAATGAATGAATGGATGAATGAAAAAGCATTTATTAAGCTCACCTACTACTTGCTAGGTGCTCAAAAACGACCAAAGGGAGATAGTTCCTAAAGACCAAAGTGGGACAAAAGCCAACTGGCTCCCTGCCCTCAAGGAGAGGGCACTCCCCTAGATGTGCTGTGTCTTGCATTAGAATGAATAAATAAATAAGTGTGTGTATTTGTATATGTATATATATTATATATATATATTATATATATACACGTATAAATAGACAGAGAGATGTGTGTCACTTTAATGTTTACAAAGAACTTGAAAGGAATTAAGCCATCCAACCTGAATAGCTCTCTGAGGTAGGTTCTCTTATTATTGCCATGTTGTAGATAAAGTAACTATCTCAGAGAAGTAGAGGTCTAGCCAACAAGTAATCTCATTGTCATGAAAAGCATGAGAAACACTATGATAGTGACCAAAGAGTTATTCTGCCTAGCTTTCCCAGTTATATCTTGTCATGCCTTGAGGAACTAGTTTAACCAAAAGGTCACTTCACTTTAGGTACTGGTAAGGTGGTCAGTGAGATTTGTCACCCACCTTACTTTATTATTTTTTTTTCTTTTTGGAGGGCATTTGGGGTTAAGTAACTTGCCCAAGGTCACACGGCTGGGTTTTGGTTTGTGTGTGTGCATTAAGTGTCTGAGGCCAGATCCGAACTCAGGTCCTTCTGACTCCAGGGCCAACACTCTACTCACTGCGCCACCTAGCCACCCCGACCCACCTTACTTCAAAGAAGAGTAGCATTAAAGGTGGTAAAAATGGAAAAACTGCAGGGCCTGGAGTCAGGAAGACTCATCTTCCCAAGTTCAAATCTGGCCTCAGACACCTTCTAGCTACGTGACCCTGGGCAAATCATTTAACCCTGTTTGCCTCGGTTTCCTCAACTAGAAAATGAGCTGGAGAAAGAAACTGTACCACTCCAGTATCTTTGCCAAGAAAACCTCAAAGTTCTGGAGAGTCATACACCTGAACAGCAACAAATCATTAAAGTATATTTGCTGTGTAGTTACCTCCTTAGAAAAAAAAAGAATTACAAAAAGTTTGCAAAGCACTTAAATTAGCTCATCTGAGCTTCACAATAACCCAGTGAGGTAGATAAAGCTAATATTTTCAGCACCTTTTTACAGATTAAGAAACTGAGGCCCAATGAGATTGTCCTTTGCCTGTGGTCACATAGGTAAATCTGGATAAGAGAATAACTATATCATGCTTCCTTTCCTTGGATATAAGAGCAGAAAAAGATCTTGGAGAACCTCTACTACTCTAATCCCCTTATTACATAGAAGAGGCCCAGAGAAAGAAAGTGACTTACCTAAGGTCGCACAGCTAGCATATAGTCTCATAAATTAATAAATTTGTACTTGAAACTGTTTTTGGACAGATCATTTCGTTAACATAATATTACAAAATTAAGAAGCAGGTGGTTTTTTTGTTTGTTTGTTTGTTTGTTTTTTTAGTAAACCACTTTGAACCTCCCCTGGATACTTTTATTATTTATATGTATCTTCTCTTTTCAAAATATAAGCATAACAAAGCAAAAAACAGATTTTTTTTCCTACTGTTAATACAGTGTGTAGTGTGTAAATAAACCCAAAAGGAACAGCCTGAAACCGCTGTATTCCTCTCCTCTCATCCGTTCTCCCTATTAATGTCAAAGTATCAGATACCTTTTGATTCTGAGTTTTTCAAGAGCATTGAGGGCATATCACACTATTCAACATCTTTGTACATGAGCAGCAGGCAAGCTTGGATGTAAAGGCAAGAGTTCATATGCACATATACTTAGCCTGAGCTCATGCAAATGCACCTATAGCAGTCATATGTGCACAAATTGGTGTGTGCGCTCGAACTCACACATACACACACACACACACACAGAGGATACCCTCTCTAATGGGGGAAACCACTGCCCTGAGACACATGGATGCAATTCCTTAACTTCCCCCACCTGCTGGGCAGCCACCTGCAATAAACAATAGCAGCCCATTATCAGACGGTAATAAAATAAGCAGTCCCAAAGCCATTTACCTAAACAAGACTAGGAGCTCCTCCAAAACTGAGCTGGAAACAGGGTGATTACTGCTTACTAGGCAGAAGGGTGAGGCCTCTTGTGACAGTCTCTAAAGGGCCAATGATAACCCTTCCTGGAGGCTCACTTTGTGCCTGTGCCTGGTTCTTAACTAGATACATTGGCCACCTGCAATGTATGTATGTGTTGTTGTTGTTTTTTTTTTGTTTTGTTTTGTTTTTTGTGGGGGGGGAAGGGGTTACTATGCATTAATGAATCCAAGGTGCTCAATTGATTCCAGGCTTTTTTGTGCCTTCAGAATCACAGCCCACCCCCACTCCCTTTGCCCCCCAATTCCCTTATATCTTAAAACTAGGCTAAAGGAAGCCTTCCCCAACCCCTCTTAATTCTAGTGCCTTCCCTCTGTCAATATTTTTTCCTATCTAACCTTTATATAGCTTGCTCTGTATCTATTTGTATGTTGTCTTCCCCCTGCTCCTCAAGGGCAGGCATTATCTATTGCTTCTTTTTGTTTCCTGTGCTCCAAAGTAAGTGCTTAATAAATATTTATTCGTTGATTATTAAAAAACTATGAGTTTGGGAATCTGTACTCCAGACTTCTAGCTGATTTTTTGCCTCACTTTAGCCATTAAATTAAATTAACCCACCTCATTGGCAGTTGAAACTCCCTACCTTAAAGTTAGTTAAAATGTTATGTGAAGGCTCTAAGTTGCCATGTAAATCAGGAATTAATAACTAACTAGTCTGAGGATCATAAATTTAAATCTGAAAGGGCCTTTGAGAGGCCAATTTAGTCCAGCTACCTCATTTATGGATAAAGAAACTGAGGCACAGAGAGTTTCAGTGCCTTGCCCAGGGTTACACTGGTGATGTCAGATGTGAGATTTGGCCCCAGGTCTTCTGAGTTCAGTCAATGTGCTCTCCATTGCACCATTTTTCTTTGTGTAAATGCAATTTGTCAGTCACCAAACCAACATTTATGTACCTACCATGTACCAGACTCTGCTCTAAATGCTGAGGACACAGAGAAAGACAAAAAAGTTTGGGGTGGCTAGGTGGGCAGTGAATAGAGCACTGGCCCTGGAGTCAGGAGGACCTGAGTTCAAATCCGACCCCAGACACTTAACTAGTTGTGTAACCTTGGGCAAGTCACTTAACCCCAATTGCCCTCCAAAAAGAAAAAAAAAATAGAGTAGCAATGTCTGATATATTTGACTTTAAGGATTCCATTTTGTAAGATTCTGACATTTCTTCAGGGTCTCTGGCATACCTGTGTGGTGTGCTGGGAAGAGTGGCTACCTGAAACCATTAAGCTCCAAAACTGAATCCTGCTTCTGACACTCACTAGCTAGATGCCCATAGGCAAGTCACTGTACACGCTAAGGTTTTCCTCAACTGTAAAGTGGGTTTAAGAAAGACATGCTTAGCAAACCTTAATACACCATCTACATGTTAATTACTCTAGAAAATACTTAAATGTATTTATGTAGCATATATATATCCTTTGCTTTCTCTCTATTCACTCAGTAAACAGTTTAGTTGAAATATCAGAAGACTACTTCTCTCAAACTTTAAGTAAAGCAAGTTCATGTATCCAGGAACCCAATATGATGAGCCCTTGGCACAATATGACTGAAAGCCTGCTTTCCACCTTGAGCTACTGTTTCTTAAAGCGTAGGAGGTTTTCTGTTTCTTTTAGGACAATACATTTTAATTAAGGAAATTTATTAAATGTGATTACATTTCCAGATAGAGAGACATCTGCATTTCAAACTGCACCACATATTTTCATAAATATTCCAGAAGTCCCTTAGAGCTTTTCAGCATCGCAATTTCCTCAAGCTTATCTTCATATCTTCAGTTTAACATATATGTTCTATCTATTTGTACACCATCAGAATTAGCCCTTTCCTTGCACAAGTATAGAATATGATTGTTTCTGAAAGCAGATTCAAGACATTCATTTTTTTTCAGAATCCAGACATTTAACAAGAACAAAGACAAATTGGAGCTCAGTAACATATGTTTAACAAAAGATCTAGATATCTTGCAAAAGTATACCGGGTAAACAACTAGGCTGTTTTTTGCTTTGAAGTTTCAGACCATTGTTATTTTAATGAAGTGGAAAATTCAATTAGATTGAAGAATCTGATAGTTTCCCAATTAAAGTACTTATAGTCTATTTTTAATGTTATTTTTAAATTTTAATTTTTGAAAGTCACTTTGCCCAGCAAATTGTTTGAAGATCAGTTGAAACTCGAACTATTTGTAAAATGTATTGTGGCTGAAAGTATGATACACATTAGTTCTTCATTTTTTTTAAAGCTATTAGGTTAGGGGAAAAAAAAGGTTAAAATAGGTCTTCAGGAAAATGGAATGATTCCCAAGTGATTACAGATATAGATAGAGAACATTAAGACTTTGACATAATGGTTAGAGGACTGACCTTTGAGCTAGAAACCCCAAGTAAAGTCCAGATGCTGGCACATCTTAGCAATGTCATCATGGGCTTAACCTGTCAATGCTCCGGGCAGTTCACCAATTCTTTTAGAGACAGAAGAGTTCTAGACCTTCATGTGTGGGATTAGTTTCCACACCTGGAATCCCCCACACCAACAAAAGCACAGATCAGAACAAAAAAGAGAGGAAAACAATTAAATCATGGAATAAGTTCAGAATCATGTCTCTATGTAGAGCTGAATTTCTGACATGTATTTCATGGAGGAAGAAAAAACAAATCATTTTAGAAACATATAACTAAAATGATAACCTTCTTTTCTCTGGAAACTGCTTTCCAGCCAATCATCTATAAGAACCAAAAACCTGGACATGAGTACTAAAAGCCTAGCTGAACATACAGATAACTCACAAACTATTGACCTTATTCATTATGGGAACTCTCAAATAATCTAATCAACTTTCCTTGACCCACATTGATCAAGTTAAATGTTACAGAATGCTGCTGATTGGCTGTGTACCTTAAACTGGTCTGAAAACCTATATAAACCAAGACTATACCCTAGAAAGTGGAAGGTGCTACAGTGATCAGTCTTCCAAAACGCTTTTCATTTTACTTTTACTTCACCTCCAATCCACAGACCTTCTGGGGACTAGATTTTCTCTGGTTCTACAGGAACTCAGGCTGAGAAAGTTACCAACAGTTTACAAATGTATTGGAAATATACTCAGGCTAAAGGACAGCAAGATAGGCTAGCTCAGAAGGCTAACTTCTTACTGTAGTGATAATGTCTTTAAGTAAAAGGTTGAAGGAGGGCTGCAGCTGCTGAGGAGTGCATGGAAGGCCTGAATGGAGTATCCCCTCCATAGGGTGCTGAGAGATAAACCTTGACAGAATGAAGTGTGTAGGAGACAACGCAGATGCTAAGAGTTCCTAATTTTCCTGAATAAACTCTTAGTAGCCTGGATTAGCTTTCAGCTGAAACAATACAATGATGCTTGAGGATAATAATGATTAAAAATAATTAAATCTTGGGAGAGATAGAGGCTATTATTATCCGCATTTTTTGTTGCTGTTATTCAGTCATTTTTCAGTCGTGTCTGACTCTTCATGACTCCATCTTCGGTTTTCTTGCCAAAGATACCCTAGTGGTTTGTCATTTCCTTCTCCAGCTCATTTTTATAGATGAGGAAACTGAGGCAAACAGGATTAAGTGACTTGCTCAGGGTCATACAATTAATAAGTGTCTGAGGCCAGATTTGAAACTCAGGAAGATGAATCTTCCTGATTCCAGACCCAATACTTTATCCACTGTGCCATCTAGCTGCTATATTTGCTAATATTTCTATGTTATTTGCTTACCTCTAGAAGCACCAACACACCAAAATGAGATATGGGATAGGTTATACTAACTGTGAGTAACTAACTTGTTGAAAATTAAGGTTAGTCTTTCACTTTATAAGTAGAATACCATTCTACATAAGAGTAGTTATGAGGAGCAAATGACATAAAATATGTAGAGTGCTTTGGAAACCTTAAAAGCACTATTATAATTATTATTATATTTTTTACATCTAAACATTTTTCCCCTGCTCAAATGCTCATTTGAAAAATAATGTAAAGAAACAAATTTACACAGTTTCACCGAAGTAATAGTATAACCGGGAAAATAATCTTATTATAGAACAAAGTTAAATTAAATATATTCAGAGATGATATTACTGTGTACTTAGCTTCTTAAAAATGAACATATTAGTACTTAGAAATATAACATATTTTGAAAAAAGATTAGTTGCCTAATTACAGATTTCACACATAATCTGTCAATTAACTAAATATGTGCTGACTGCCAGGAGCTGTGCTGTGAAAGATGGGTAGAGGGCTGGAGGGCTGCTACTCTGGGAAGTACAAGGAGTTGCCATGTAAATGATGGGGCTTCAGTGGCATTATCAAATGCTCACTTTTCAAAGTAAGGGGAAGTGATCTTAAAACAAAAAATGTAAAAAAAAAACATTCTTCAAAACAGTCATCAGCAGGAATTATCCCCCATCTAGAGTTCCCTTCCCAGGTCCCTCATAACTAAGCAGTTCACTTATAAACTCATTGTGGCACATCAGTAAAATGAATGTAAAGACACTTCTCACTTTAATAAGTGGATCATTCTTCAGACCTCTACGTAAAGTAATTTTTACATAATGAAAATTTGGCTGAAGGAATGGGAAAGAAAGGGAGGGTAGGTACGGAGGTAGGAAGGGTTCCCCCATCCCACTGTGGAGGGAAGGGGCCTGTTCACAGCCTGGCCAGGGCTGAGAGGAAGAACATGGGGAGCAGACACATAAGGGGCCAAATAGACAGGAGAGAACATGTTATATGGGGGGCTAGGAACAAACAAAGGCTCCTTAAACTTGTCAGGTACACCCACATGGGGTGGGGTGTGGTGCTAGTAGGCAGTACAGTAGGGTAAAGGTTTCTCTAAGAGGTCTCAGGTCAAGCCTCTGACCTTGCAGGGGATGCAGTAATAGTCTTGCCCCTCCATCCTTCAGTGGGAGGGTTTTTGTTTGTTTGTTTTGTTTTGTTTTTGGTAGGAGGTCATGGAACTACAAGCTGAGAAGCAGAAGAGAAACACACACAGAGACAGAGAGAAAGAGACAGAGACAGTGACAGAGAGACAGAGACAGAAGGAACTGCATGGACTCCAGGAAGGAAGAAAAGAAAGGACTTCTATCCAACCAGGAACTGTGAATTCTCTCTGCTACTTACACTCTCTAATTTTGACCTAACTTTCCCCTGGCCTTTGTTATGTACTTATACGAAAGTATATTCCAAACTTTTGGGGAGGATGCTTTTGTGCCATCTATTTTTATTATAACACATTGATAAATATCTCTATCTAAAAGCTAATTAACTCTGGCTTCCTAATAAATATCAACTGGATAATCAATGATTATATCATCATCAGAGTTGCTAGGTGGATAGAGTGCCTGCCCTAGAGTCAAGAAGACTTCTCTTCCTAAATTCAAATCTGGCCTCAGATGCTTACTAGCTATATGACCCTTGGGAAGTCACTTAATCCTGTTTGCCTCAGTTTCCTCATCTGTAAAATGAGCTTCCTTCCGAAGAAAATAGCAAACCACTCCATTATCTCTGCCAAGAAAACTCCAAATGGGGTCATGAAGAATCACACAACTGAAATGACAGAAAATGAAAATGTCACCATCTCAATAATAAACTGCCACTATGCCTTGGGGATGTAGAGAAGAATATGAAGCACTAATAAGGGAAAGGAAAAAGGATAGGAGTTGGGATGGGACTTGGAGTGTTGTGGAGCCAGCTAGTCCTTACTGTTAAATTATCAGCATGGGCATCTACATTTCAGAAACTGGCAAACGCTACAAAGGAGGACTTGGTTTATTGTTTCCTTGATAAAGAAAGTGAAGGAGAAAATGCTAACAATGCAGATTAAATTGAAAAGTGTGTCCTGGGTACATTTTTATAGGGCCAGTTGTTCCACATTTACCAGCACACCCTTGGTGGGAGTGAAGTGATGTGAGTGTTACGAGGGTTGTTTATAGGCAAAGGGCAGGGCAGTCTGTTCTTGTGGTACTTGCCTTGACTTGGTGAGTGGGAGGCTGAACCCAAAACATTGCTTTCTTGGAGGGCTAGAAGGGGCCAAGCAAGACTTTCATCAGGAAATATTAATGGCTCAGAGAGGTCTGTCCTTTGTTCTAGATGCAGGGTAGATATTCTAGAGGTGAACTAGACCTCACCTTGACCCAGTTTTGGGAAAGACTACTCCCACTTTTAGTATCTAATGTAATATCACAAGAGAAGCATGGAGAAAGTGTACTAGACTGCAAGTCAGGAAGACCCTTGTTCAAGGCCTGACAAATGATCTAACTTCTCTGAGCTTCTGGATAATTCCCTAAAATTTATCCACTAAATTATAGATTGGCTGATGGAGGGAGTTCCCATACCCTGAAATCTCAACATAACCAGTAGATACTATTTGTTGTTTTTTGATGTTAGTTATCAGCCATGGCTCACAGGTAGAGATGGGAGAGTTAGTAGACTACAAATAAAGCCAGGGCAAATGACCTAAGAGATTAGTTTGTGAATCCCAGATAATCCTTCTGACAAACAGATTAGTTTCCATTCCCACCCACCAACTCCCACCTAGAAGATATCCCTCTCTCAGTCAATGTCACAACCCTTTCCACTGACTTTCTATACATTTATTTATCACACTGCATTATGCTTATTTGCCAGGATGATGCCCTTCTCCCCTACTACTTGCCCTTCCGCTCTTCCACTGGAGTGGAAACTCCAATCAGGCAAGGCCTGTGTCGATTTTTCACCTCAATATTCTGAGACCTAAGGAAGAACTAGACTAGAACTGAATTGGTATTTGCTATCTGTCATTGCCTGCCCTGAGGAAAGTAAAGTCATTCAGGAAAATTTTTATTTCAAAGCCCTTGAGGAGATACCTGACCTTAGAAGGTGGGCCTCTGAGAATTTTGTTTGTGAGAGAAATAGGAGATGGAAAATTTACTGTACTATTTTGCCTAGGGCTGGGACCGACACCCAATACAGAAGCTGTTACAGTTCAGTCCAGTCTGACTTTTGACCTTGTGGACCATAGCATGCCAGTACTGCCATGGGGTTTTTTTGGCAAAGAATCTGCAGTGTCAGTGAATAGAGCACCAGCCCTGGAGTCAGGAGGAACTGAGTTCAAGTCTGGCCTCAGACACTTAACACAAAAACTAGCCATGTGACCTTGGGAAGTCACTTAACCCCAATTGCCCTCAAAAAAAAAAAAAAAGAATCTGTAGTGGTTTGCCATTTCCTTCTCTAGTAGATTAAGGCAATCAGAGGTTAAGTGACTTGCCCAGGGTCACACAGTTAATCTGCAGAGGCCATATTTTAACTCGAGTCTTCTAGACTCCAGAACCAGAGATCTGTACACTGGACCATCTAGCTGCCTAACAGACATAGTAGCTTCTTCCAGTGGGGTAATGTAATTTTTGAAGTCCTAGTCAATTATAATTTTAGCATTAGTTTTAAAAGCAACATGGTGTGAGAAAAAGAGAATTCGACTTGAAAGCTGGAAAACTGGATATGAATACAGATTCTATTGCTCCCTAAATTTGTGACCTTAGACAACTCATTTAATTCCCTAGGATTATATAAAATCATAAAATGTGGGTAATGACACTGGTAATACTTCCTTCTCAGGGTTGTCAAGATGATCTATATTAAAGGGCTTTGCAAACTAAAGTATTAAGCAAAAGTAAACTTTTATTGCTTAACTTTAATAGGTGGTATCACAAGCTCTGGTATCAGGCAGGTTGTGAGATAAATTAAGCATCCTAGGGAAACATCCTCATACTTGACAACATAATATTGTGCATCCTTGTATTGCTGCAGATATTTCTGATGCTTTATAGATGGTTTTAGGAAAATTATGACATCTACAGTTTCCACAAGTGTTACCATTCATTTTTCAAAGGTTCCTGATAATATTTAAATCTGTATTGGGTATTTCCCCTTGACCTCTCCCAAATTCAACATCCAATTCCCAAGAAGTTATAAAGTACAATGGAGTGGTCTTAAATTTGCAGTCAGAAGTCCCTGTTTCCAGTCCCAAATCTCCACTTACCTATTTGCGTACCTATTTTATTGGGTCAAGCCTTTTTTAGCCTCAGTTTATTCAACTGTGAAATAAGAGATTTAGACTAAATTCTTGAGAGCTCTGGACCTATGATCCATATCTGTTGAATAATATTCTGGGTCTGATCCAGTGTGTTGATTTACTCAAGTTTTATTGATGATTTTTCTAGATGTGGTCTAAATCTTTCATTTCACCCACTTAGAAAATTCCTGCAAGATTAAAGGACTTGCCCACAGTCACATAACTTTTTGTGGGTCAGAGGCAGGGATTGCTACCCTGTCTACCAAATCCAGAGGTCTGCCTGCTTTTTCTTAAGTACATACCTTTCTAAACAGAGAATGTTGAAAAATACTAGTCACAATTAAGTTTACTTTGTTGAAAGATTAAACCCTAATAAAGGATAAATTGATTTTTAAAATATTTCTTTGGTCCCTGTCACATACATTGTAATGCACTATACTGTTTTTCTTGTGGGATTTCCATCCTTCTTTGTTAATTCACACCTTTTCATAGAATGATTATAAATAGTCCAAAAAAAATTTAACTCTTTTACAGAATTAGAGAATCTTTGAGTTGGAAGGGACCTGAGTAACCATCTGCTGTGGCCAAAGCCTAAAGGGGGGGGGGGGAACCCATGGCATTAAGGCCACATGTTGCCCTCTAGGTGCTCAAATGCAGCTCTTTGACTGAAACCAAATTTCACAGAGCAAATCCCCTTAATAAAAGGATTTGTTCTGTAAAATTTGGACTCGGTCAAAAAGCCATACACAAGGACCTAGAGGGCCACAAGTGACCTCAAGTTTGCCAAGTACCTCCCCTGGTACTTTCTAAAGTGATTACAAAGTTTTTTTGTTTGGGCTTTAAAAAAAATGGGGGTGAAGAAGTCTGGGTTAAATTACTTGTTTAGGGTCACATAGCTAATAAATGTCTGAGGCCACATTTGAACTCAGGTCTTCCAGATTCTAGATGTGACTATCTATCTGCTGCACCACCTAGCTGCTCCTTGACTTTGTTTTTGTTGGGAAGATAAGGGGTATACATATGTATATGTGTGTATGTATACACATACATACATACATATATAAACCTATGCATATGCACACACACACACACACACATATATATAAACACACACACATACACACACACACACACAAACACACACACATATATATATATAATGATATCTTAATTCATTAAGTCATTAAGTTTTAAGGTACTTTTGGTCTTTCATATTCTAAATTATCAGAGATAACTAGCTATCTCCCTGGGTGACTAATCATAGACTGAGAATGTTATAGCTATGGGTCTTAATTTATTTATACTCTTGAAGCTAACTTTCAACAATCTTTGTAAATTGAAAAAGATATCAATAATGTACTATCAAGGAAAAAAAATCCAGCTTTCTTTAAGCCAGAGCATTTTAGCAATACAGACAGTATCAAATATTCACTGTGAGAAATATGTACCAAAAGTTAAAACTTTGGGAAGAGAGAATACGTTTAAGATTCTTGGTATGAAAATATAAATTTTATTATTAATGTAATATTAAGGATTTTATTATTAATTTAGTATTAGTGTAAAATAATTTATATTTTGGAAAGGTTGACATTTTTAGATTGGAAGCCTGGACGTCCTCTAAATTAGCGGTTTTTGAACTCAAATGGAAACAGGGGCAGATAATCTACACATAAGGATGCCTGCAGTCACATAATGAGTTAGTATTAAAATGTAATGTTATCGGTGTTTTGTAGGATTTTATTTATTTCATTAAATATTTCCCGATTACATTTTCATGTTGTTTTGGGGTTTTTTTGTTTTTGTTTTTGTTTGTTTGTTTGTTTGTTTTTGGAGGGCAATTTGGGTTAAGAGATTTGCCCAAAGTCACACAGCTAGTAAGTGTGTCAAGTGTCTGAGGTTGGATTTGAACTCAGATCTTCCTAACTCCAGGGCCAGTGCTCTATACACTATGCTACCTAGCCGCCCCACATTTTCATCTTGTTTAGGCCACACACAGGAGTGTTACAGGTTGCATCTTGGGCCAGAAGGCAGTATATTTGGCACTTCTGGTCTAAGACACAGTGAAATATGGAATGTGAAAACTTATGGTGTAGTGGAAAGGGCCCAATACTTAGAAGACTTAAACTCTTATCTGGGTTCTGCTAGATGACATTAAACAGTTCTCTTCCATCATTCAACAAGAATTTATTTGATAACTACCTACTGTATACTATGTATCTTCCATAGTGCTAACTGTTGGAAATACAAAGGCAAAAATGAAATAGCTCCTTTCTGCCTTCAAGGAGCTTATATTCTTATGGGGAGACACCATATACATCAATCAGTAAAGAGGGAGTAAGCACTTACTATGTGCCAGGAGCTTAACAAACATATCTCATTTGATTTTCACAACAACCCTGGTAGGTAAGTGTTATTACTATCTCCATTTTATAGTTGAGGAAACTCAGGCAGATGGCTTGTTTGTGGCTAAATGATTTGTTCAGGATCACACAGCTAGGAAGTGTCTGAGGCCAAATTTGAACTCAAGTCTTCTTGGTTCTAGGCCCAGCGCTCTATCCACTACCCCACCCAGGCAACTGTACTAAGCATTGGAAATATAAAGAAACGTAAAAGCCAGTCCCTATCCTCAAGGACCTCACAAGCTATAGAGAGGATGGACAGGAAATGTTTGACAAATGGCAATCACTATGTGTAAGTACATTCGGAATATATCCAAAATGAAGACAAGGTAGTTTGGGGAGGCAGAACTTTAGCAACTGGGCATTCAGGAAGGGCTTTGGGAGAAAAGAAGTACTTGGGCTTAGTATCAAAGGAAACTAGGGATCCTCAGAGCTGAGAGTGAGGAAGGAGCACCTTCCGGGCATGGAGGACAGCCAGCGCAAAGTCAATCTCACTTTCTTTTACTGAAGAATACAAATAATGATCCATAATCTATCTACTTCACACTGTTATTGTGAGGATCAAATTGAACAGAGCATTGCATCAGCCAACAGTTTAATTTACTCCTCTACTAAAATCCTTCTCTAATGTCTCTTCCTGGTGTGGAGGTGATTCTGATTTCACAAAGTGTATGCCTGAGAAGCAGAAGCCTCTGGCTAAGTCCAAGAATGGTTTGAGAATAGGCCTAGCCTCTTTTCTAAGCACAAAGTTAGACTTACTGCTGGAAAGTAGTCCGCCTGGTGATCGATTTGAGTTGTGTTATTAAGCAAACAGTCTACTAAGCAAAGAAGGGAGAGTTTATGATTGGCATCAATTGGAGAATCCATATAGAGATACTCCAGTGACTTGCTGTGACATATAGGATCAAACATAAATATCTCTCTTCCATACTTAAAGCCTTTCACAATCTGGCTCCAACCTACCTTTCCAAGCTTATTATATCTTACTCCCTTTTATGCCCTCTATGAAGTAGCCAAATCAGCCTTCTTACTGTTCCTCAACCAAACATTCCATCTGCCATCTCCATATTTTTGCCTTGGTTATTTAACATCCCTAGAAAGTAGTCTTCCTCATGTCCACCATTTAGAATCTAGGTGGTGCAGGGGATAGAATGCTGGTCCTGGAGTCAGGAAGAGGAATCTTCCTGAATTCAAATCTGACCTCAGAATCTTATTAGCTGTGTGTCCCTGGGCAAGTCACTTAACTCTGCTTGCCTCAGTTTCCTCATCTATAAAATGAGCTGGAGAAGGAAATGGCAAACCACTACAGTATATTTGCCAAGAAAACCCCAAAAGCAGTCACAAAGAGTTAGACACAACTGAAAAAAAAATGACTAAACTACTATGGGTTTCTTATTTTAATACTCATTTTTTTTAATTCCAAAATTTTTCCTTCCTTCCCTTATGCCTCCCAAGATGGTAAGTAATTTGATATAGATTATATATGTACAATCATATAAAGCATATTTCATATTAGTCATGTTTAGAAAGAAAAAACAGACCAAAAGAAAAAAATGAAAAAAAAAAGTAAAATAGTATGCTTCAATCTGTTCTTTCTCTGGAAATGGATAGAATTTTTCGTTATGAGTCCTTTGGAATTCTCCTAAATTATTGCATTGCTGAGAATAATTAAGTTGCCGTTTAACTAAGTTTAATTCGATAAACATTTTAAAGTGCCTACTCTGTGCTAGGCACTGTGGTAGATATTGGAAATGCAAAAAAAAAAAAGGCCAAAGACAATTCCTGCCCTCAAGGGGCTTATAGTCCAATAGGGGAGACAACAGGGAAACAAGCATATACAAAGCAAGCCATATGCAAGATAAATAGGAAATAATTAACAGAAGGAAGAAAAGGTTGTAGTGAAAATATGAAGGGGTAAATATCAGGCCCCTCCTGGATCATTACCTTGTGGTGGTAGAAGGGCTTGGATAGCTCAAAGAAACTATGAGCTGTGATGTGCAGTTATAAAAGGAGGACAGGTCATAGTGGAGAGTTCTGACAAAAGGTGATCCACTGGAGAAGGAAATGGCAAACCACTCCAGTATCTTTGCCAAGAATCCTCATGGACAGCATTAAATAATTAAAAGATATGACATTGGAAGATGAACTCCTCAGGTCAGAAGGTGTTCAACACATTAATAGGGAAGAACAGAGGACAATTAGAGGTAACTACAGCACCAATGAAGCTACTGGGCCAAAACAGAAAGGAAGCTCAACTATCAATCATTTGGTGACAAAAGGAAAAGTCTGATGCTGTAAAAGATCACTATTGCATAGGAACCTGGAATGTAAAATCTATGAACTAAGGTAAACTGGATGTGATCAAACAGGAGATAGAAAGATTAAACATTGAAATATTGGGTTTCAGTGATCTTAAAGGGACAGGAATGGGTGAATTTAATTCAGGTGACCATTGTATATATTATTGTGGGCAAGAATCCCTTAGAAGAAATGGAATAGTCCTCATAATCAATAAAAAGTTGAGAAAAAACAGTACTGGGATATAATTTCCAAGATGACAGAATGATATCTGTTCGAATCAAAGGCAAACCATTCAGCATCACAGTAATACAAGTCCAACTTCTGACCACTGATGCCAAAGCGGACAAATTTGATCTATTTCATGAAATCTGTCAACATCTTCTAGTAATAGCAATAACAACAAAAAAGATGTCATGTTCATCATAGTGGATTGGAATGCTAAAGCAGGAAATTGAAAGATAATTGAAATAACAGGTAAATTTAGTCTTTAGTACAAAATGAAACAGGGCAAAGACTAATAGAGTTTTGTCAACATAACTCTCTGGTCATAGCAAACACTCTTTTTCAACAACTCAAAAGGTGACTCTACACATGGACACCAACAGATGGTCAATATCAAAATCAGATTAATTATATACTTTGCAGTCAGATGTGGGAAAACTCTATGCAGTCAGTTAAAACAAGACCTAGAACTAACTATAGCTCAGATCATGGGCTTCTTATTGCAAAATTCAGACTTAATCTGAAGAAAGTAGGGAAATTCATTAGATTGTAATGGTATGACCTAAATAACATCCCTTAATTACATGAAGTAGAAGTGATAAATAGATTTAAAGGATTAGATCTGTTAGCCAGAGTGTCTGAAGAACTATACGCAGATGTTTGCAATATTATGTAGGAGGCAGCAAAAACAAAAAAATATTTCAAAGAAAAAGAAGAGCAAGAAAGCAAAATGACTGATGAAGCTTTACAAATAGCTGAGGAAATAAGGAAAGGGAAAGGGAAAGGAGAAAAGGAAAAAAATACCCAACTGCATGCAGAATTCCAGAGAACAGCAAGGAGAAATAAGGTTTTCTTAAATGAGCAATACAACGAAATAGAAGAAAACAATAGAATCAGAAAGTCAAGATATTTCTTCAAAATAATTAGAGATATCAAGGAATGTTTCATGGAAAAATCAATATGATAAACAACAAAAAATGCTAGGACCTTAGAAGCAAAAGAAATTAAGAGGTGGCAAGAATACACAGAACTATATAAGAAAAATCTTAACATCTTTGATAATTACTGTGGTGTGGTTACTGATCAAGAGCCATACGTCCTGGAGAATGAAGTTAAGTGGACCTTAGAAAACATTATTAACAATAATGCTAGTGGAGGTCATGGAATTTCAGAACTATTTAAAATCCTAAAAGATGGCACTGTTAAAGTGCTGCACTCAATATGCCAGCAAACTCAACAGTGACTACTGGTGTAGAAAAGAGCAGTTTACATCTGTAAAGCCACGCATGAGTAGCTTTCCAGAGGACTGCTGCTGTGAACAGCTTTCAAGGTTCTGATTACATAGTAGAGTGAGCTCTCTATTCAATAACAAATCAGAGCAAAACATTCATAGAAAATCAAAATACAGCATTCACCATGTCATAATTCAACAACTTATCACTAAAATGGCCACATAGTTTTCACCAAAGTGGTCACATAATTTTAAACAAAGTACATTCATTTAGTCAATCAGAAAATCCTAAATTCAATCACAAAGTACAAAATCAAAGTACAAAGTACAAAAGTCAAAGTTCTCCACCCCTAGGTCACAGTAAATCATAATCTTCTCAGTCAGTACACAGTATCCAAGTAAAGTCTTCTTTCAGCTTGACTCAAGGCTGGCTCTCAGCTTTCATGGTTCCTCTTCCATGCTAGCTCCAACTGTCACCTGGGTTCAAAGGCAGGCAACTCCCAGTTCCTTGTCCAGCTCCCTGTCCAGCTCTTCATCCAGTTCCCATTCTATATTGAAGCCCACAGTGTCCAGTCCACCTCAAGTCCTTCACAGTTCCTGTTTCTGGGAAGACAAAGCTTGACAGAGCCACAATAATATTCATGCACATTGCTGGCACCATCATCAATTCACTATCTGCTTGTGAAACCAACTCAGACCCACCAACAAGGTCTGAGAACTCAACACAAATTATCAACATAGAAGTCAACACAGACCCACAAACAAGGTCCAAGAGGTCAGCACAAATCATCAGTAAAGTCCCAGGACCTCCAAAACCCTCCTCCAGGACTTCTGTAAACACACGACCTGAAAATCCTCTTTCAGGGCTTCTAGTTAGGTCCCAGGGCTTCTGTACAAAGTATCACAAACAAACATAAACACAGACAGAGCAAACAAACAGAGTGCTGGAAACCACAAGCTTTCTCCTTCTTGACTCTGCCACCTCTTCTCAGTTCTGCTGTCTCTAGCCTGGAAATTCATAAACTTCTGCAAGGTAGGCTTCAGTAACATGTGAACTGAGAATTACCAGAGTTACAGTCTGGTTTTCAAAAGACACAGAAGATTAGAGACCAAATTGCCAACATTTGCTGGATTATGAAGAAAGCAAAGCAATTCTAGAAAAACATCTACTTCTGCTTTATTGACTAGACTAAAACTTTTTTTTTTTTTGCTTTCCAGAGAATAGTTGGGGTTAAGTGACTTGCCCAACGTCACATGGATAGTTTTTTGTGTTAAGTATCTGAGGCTGGATTTGAACTCAGGTTCCCCTGACTCCGGGGCCCGGTGCTTGTAATGGAAATGCAAATTTAAAGATCTTCCCTGCCCCTAGCTTAAGTGCACCTGGAGCCTGTGGTGGGAGGCTTGTTTTTCAGGAAAGCCCACACCTTGATACTTTGTGATTGGGCAGTGGGTCAAGGAGGTTGTTATAATCTCTGAGCTAGGAGAAGACTATATAAACCCTGAGGAGAGGCTTTGCTTTGGGGCTCACTTTGAGAAGTGTTGTGTGATTTGACCAGATGAGACTCTGGGAAGCCGTTGTTGAGAGCCCCCCAGCTTTGAAAACCCAGATGTTGATGCTTCCCTCTCTGGTAACTGTGATTTGGTATTGATATAATGGTTGGACAGTTTGGAAGCCTGTCTGTTTGATCTGTAAGTTCTGTAACTCTGAAGTTTGGGGTGCTGACCTTTTTCCCCTGAACTAGGTAATGTGTGTTTGTTTGATTAAAGTAAGCTTGTTAACCCATTTTGAGTTGCTTTCCTTTTGAAAAGCAGATCTAAGAACCTGTGTTGGCAGTCACCCTGGGGATATTGGGGTGCTTGCTGCTACAAAATGGCGACGAGGATGGGATCTGCTGAGTAAAAGGAAAGTATGGGGGCTGGGATAATTGTCTGTTTCCCAGTTGTGGTAGCTGTGATTCTGTGGAGCCATGGAGCAGGAGAGAGGAACGGCCTGCATGCTGACTTTGCTGAGCTGAGAGCAGGAATGGTGAGCTGCCTGCATGGAGATCTGTGGAGAAGCCTGGAGCTGCTGCCTTCTGCTGGAGGAGAAGGAACCCAGGAGTTTGGAGTTCAGCCACAGGACAAGATAAGGACTGTGTGGCAAAGCTGGGGCACTGAATGTGTTTCCTTGCTGCATCCCACAGTTTGGGACCCAGGGGGAGTGGACTTGTGACTATGGTGGGTGGGGTGAAGTGCCATGGACCCCAAGGACCCCACTTTGGTTTTGTTGCCCAGCCCCCTCTCTGGACTTGGAAGCAGGGGCTGGAGCAGTGTTATGGGAAGGACACCCCCCTCCTCCCAAGAGAACTTTATGTGATAATGCTTTGTATTTTGTGAATTGATGTGATAATGCTTTGTATTTTGTGTTTAAGGCCCAGTGGCCACTTTGGTAACTTTAGATGTACCTTGAAAATATGACTTAAGGGATGGTTAGTGCTAATTGAAATGTAAACTGTCTATGCTATGGGCATACTTAGTAAGACTTTACTGAATAAGCTACTGATTGTACTTTGAGATATTGTTACAGATAAGAGACTAATTGAGTTAATCAAGACTTTGCCCCATGAGTGGAAGACTTGTACTTTGAAAACTGATGTAACTGATTGAGTTAACTTAAGAGTGACTATTTTTTGATTTTACTGATAAGTGACTGAGTTAACATTTGCCCCATGAGTGGAAGACTTGGACTATTGTATTTTGAGGTTATATTGTGATTTTCTTATGTACCTGGAAAATGTGACCTAAGAGATGTTTTAGTGCTAATTCAAATGTAAATTGTGTATGCTATGGGCATGAAAGATCTTGGGGCCGAATGTAATGGAAATGCAAATTTAAAGATCTTCCCTGCCCCTAGCTTAAGTGCACCTGGAGCCTGTGGTGGGAGGCTTGTTTTCAGGAAAGCCCACACCTTGATACTTTGTGATTGGGCAGTGGGTCAAGGAGGTTGTTACATTCTCTGAGCCAGGAGAAGGCTATATAAACCCTGAGGAGAGGCTTTGCTTTGGGGCTCACTTTGAGAAGTGTTGTGTGATTTGACCAGATGAGACTCTGGGAAGCCGTTGTTGAGAGCCCCCCGGCTTTGAAAACCCAGATGTTGATGCTTCCCTCTCTGGTAACTGTGATTTGGTATTGATATAATGGTTGGACAGTTTGGAAGCTTGTCTGTTTGATCTGTAAGTTCTGTAACTCTGAAGTTCGGGGTGCTGACCTTTTTCCCCTGAACTAGGTAATGTATGTTTGTTTGATTAAAGTAAGCTTGTTAACCCATTTTGAGTTGCTTTCCTTTTGAAAAGCAGATCTAAGAACCTGTGTTGGCAGTCACCCTGGGGATATTGGGGTGCTTGCTGCTACAGTGCTCTATTCACTGCACCACCTAGTCGCCCTATACTAAAACTTTTGACGGGATGGATCACAACAAAGTGTGGCAGGTCCTCAAAGAGATGAGAGTACCAGATGATCTTATTTGTCCCCTGAGGAACCTGTATGTGGGCCAGAATGGAACAGTTAGAAAAATATATTAAACAACAAATTGGTTTAAGATTGAGAAAGGAATACATTGAGGCTGTATATTGAGTATATTTACTTAACTTATATGCAGAGTATACCATGCAAGGATCAAAACCTGGAATTAAGATTACTGCAAGAAATATCAACAATCTCATATATGTAAATGATACTACTTTGATGACAGAAAGTGAAGAAAAATTAAAAAGCTTCTTGATGAGGATTAAAAAAAAGAAGATAAAAGCTGGCTTTAAGCTTGACATCAAAAAAATTAAGATCTTTGCAACTGATCCTATTACTTACTGACACATAGAGAAGAAAGGGAAGTAATGTCAGATTTTTTATTCTTGACCTCAAAGATCACTTTAGAAGGCAACTGCAGTCATAAAATTAAAAGATGCTTGCTCCTTAGAAGGGAGACTATGGGAAATCTGAACAGCATACTAAAAAGCAGAGATATTACCTTCCCCATGAAGGTCCATATAATCAAAGCTATGATTTTTCCAGTAGAAATGTATAGTTTGTGAGAGTTGGACTATAAGGAAAGCTGAGGGCTATAGAATTGATGATTTCAAACTGAGATGCTAGAGAAGACTTTTGAGAGTCCCTTTGGTAGTAAGGAGATCAAATCTGTTAATACAGAAATTAATTTGGACCGTTCACTGCAAAGTCAAATGCTGAAATTGAAGCTAACTTATTTTGGCCACAAAATAAGAAGACAGGACTCATTACAAAAAACTCTGATGTTGTAAAAGATTGAAGGGAAAAGGAAAAGGGAATGGCAAAGGATGAGATGGATAGTGTTATGGAAGCAACGAACATAAGCTTGGAGGGTAGAAGGGCCTGGTATGCTATGGTCTAGGGAGTCACAAAGAATTGGACATGACTGAACAACAATAAATTTCTATAGAAATAATAACTGTGTTATCAATAGTGCAATTTCTTGCCAATAAAGTATTTTTCCATGACTGCAATAATAATGTAGTTAGCTTATATAATAAACACTTTAAGGTTTGCAAAGTCCTTTATAAATATTATATCATTTTATTCTAACAACCCTAGGAGGTAGGTGCTATTAATATCTCCATTTTATAGATGAGGAAACAGAGGCTGAAGGATTTAAGTGACTTGCCTGGGGTCACCCCGCTAGTGAATGTTTGAGGTCAGATTTAAAATCAAGTCCTTCTGACCACAGGTCTAGTGTTCTGACTTCCATTATCACGTAGCTATTAGAAGAGAACTTTAGCCAGAATCCCATCCTGAAGAACAAGGGAGCTACAAGACCTTTACATCACAGAGGATAATTGTGAATGATGGAATGGGAGTCCTTCATGTTAATCTTTTTTTTCCAAATGCTTTATTAACTTCTGGTTTATATCATTCATTTCTGCCAGATTTTGAGTTACAATTTTTCCCCATTTTTCCCCTACCCACCACCCCAGAATAGCAGTCCCACAGGATATCCCCTCATTCAATCTGCTCTCTCCCATATCTTCTCCCATACCCCCTTCAACTTTTCCATTAGAGCAAGGTGAATCTTTGTGCCCTGATGCCTGCACATCTTATCTCCCAATTACATGCAAAATAGTATTAATAACAGTATTTATATATATTTGAAACATTTAATTTTAAGACCTTGAATTTCAGATCCATTCCCTTCCTCCCTTGTCACCCATTCCCTCTGGGAAGATAAGTAATTCAGTATGTGTTGTACATGTCTAGCTATGTAAAACATTACCATAGTAGATATATTGTACAAGACTGCTTATAATTCCCTCCCACCCATCCCACCCCCCACCTGGTCCATTCCATACTTTGATCCTGTCCCTCTTCTATAGTGGGTACTTCCAACCTCCCCTTCCCCCAGAATGCCCTCCCCTCCATCATCTCCTCTCTCATCCCCCTTCCCCCTACTCTCCAGCAGGGTGAGATATCCCATTTAGTATGTATGTCATTCTCTCCATGAGCCAAATTCAATGAGAATATGGTTTTGCCTTTTTGCCTTCCTGTTCTTCCCCACCCCTGCAACCACTTCCCCTTGTTTCTTCTATATGAGATAGTTTACCCTACCCTGTCTCTCCTCATCTCTTGCCACTTTCCTCTCTCACCTCATAATTTCACACCTTAAGTATCATCCCTTTCCAACAAATTCAACCTATGCCCTCTATCTATATATACCCGAAAACATATATACACACATTCGCATATGTATTCATATACCCATATACCCTTCTTCAATTATTTTCATACTGAGAAAGGTTTCATCAGTCACAGTTATTGTTTTTCCATGTGGGAATGTAAATAGGTCAACTTTGATAAGTTCCTTTTGATTTCTTTTCCCTGATTACCTTCTCAGGCATCTCTTGCTTCTTGTGTCTGGATGTCAAATTTTCTATTCAACTCTGGTTTTTTTTTTTTTTTTTTTAAAGCAATTGGGGTTAAGTAACTTGCTCAAGGTTACACGGCTAGTCATTATTTATGCGTGGGTGCTCATTTTCTGAGGCCGGATCTGATCTCGGGTCATCCCAACTCCGAGGCCGGCGCTCTTACTCACTGTGCCACCTAGCTGCCCCTTTAGGGCAACTGGGGTTAAGTAACTTGCCCAAGGTTACACAGCTAGGTTTTTGTTTGTGTGGATTAAGTGTCAGAGGCCGGCTCCGAACTCAGGTCCTTCTGATTCCAGGGCCGGCGCTCTATTCACTGCGCCACCTAGCCGCCCCTGAACTCTGGTTTTTTCCTCAAGAATGCTGGAAAGTCCTCTATTCCACTGAATGACCATATTTTCTCTGAAACAAAATACTCAGTTTTGCTGGGTAGGTGACCCCTGGCTTTAATCCCAGGTTTTTTGCCCTCTGGAATATCATATTCCATGCCCTTCAATCCCTCAGGGTAGAAGCTTCCAGGTCCTGTGCTATTCTGATTGTGTTTCCACAATATTGAAATTGTTTCTTCCTGGCTGCTTGGAGTATTTTCTCCTTGATCTGGGAATTCTGGAATCTGGCTATAATATTCCTGGGAGTTTTCTTTTGGGGATCTTTTTCAGGAGGTGATCTGTGGAGTCTTTCAACCACTATTTTGCCCTCTGGATCTAAAACATCAGAGCAATTTTCCTTGAGGATTTCTTGGAGGGTGATTTCTAGGTTCTTTCTTTGATCATGGCTTTCAGGTAGTCCAATAATTTTTAAATTATCTCTCCTGGATCTATTTTCCAGGTCAGTGGTTTTTCCCATGAGATATTTCACATTGCCTTCTATTCTTTCATTTGTTTGGATCTGCTTAATAGCATCTTGATTTCTCATAAAGTCATTAGTTTCCATTTGCTCCAGTCTAACTCTGAAGGAATGAATCTCCTCAGTGAGCTTTTGAGATTCTTTTTCCATCTGGCAAATTTGGCTTTTTAAGGCATTCTTCTCCTCATTGCCCTTTTGGGCCTCCTTTGCCATTTGAGTTAGTCTATTTTTTAAGGTGTTATTTTCCTCAGTCAGGCTGTTGACCCTCATTTCATACTTTTCCTGCATCCTTCTCATTTCTCTTCCCATTTTTTCCTCCACTTCTCTTATTTGATTTTTAAAGTCCTTCTTAAAGTCCTCTATGGCCTGTAACCCACTCATATTTTCCTTTGGGGCTTTTGAAGCAGGATTTCTGACCTCACTGTCTTCTTCCTGTTCTATGCTTCTATCCTCTTTGCCCCCAAAATAGGGTGTAATGTTGCATTTTTCTGTTTGTTTCCTTTGCCTAGGCATGTTACCACTTAATTACTTGACTTTTGGACTTGTTGCAACAGTAGGACTCTGCCACCAGACAGGGGAGCTTCCGTCCCAAAACTGGGGTCTTTACAACTTCCGGTTCTGGCAAGCTGGATATCCACCCCACAACCTCCACCTCAGACCACAATCCAGATCCAGGGAGGTTAAAGCAAGAGCGATTATCCCCGCAAGACTGATTGCTGGATCTCCCTACAGTTCACAGGCCAGGAGCTGGAGCTGCCTCTGAAAACTACAAAATGGCGTGTCTCCTCAGCAGCTTCCAGCCCCTAGGGGAGGAAGCAGACGTGTTCTCTAAATACTGGTCCCAAAGTCCATAGGGCACTAACCTCTCACTTTGTCCTAGGCATGTCTGTGTTGATAATTCTGGAATCACCACAGCTGCTGGTGTTCTGGGGTCCCTCTGGCCGGCTGCTGGCCCTGACGCCCTGGGGCTAAAACTGTGGTTCACACGGACCTGGGCTTGGCTCTCCTCCCACTGGGCTGTCAGCTCCCAGAGCTCTGTGCTGGCCCTTCCTGCAGGGCTGCTGGGCTGTCCTCAGCAGCAGATTAGCTTCTCTGTGTCATTCTGTGGGTGCTGGGGCTCCAGAAGTTGTTCAGAGTCCCCTTTTACATGGTTTAGAGGTGATCTGGGGGAAGAGCACCTTGGCTGTGCTGTTTCTACTCTGCCATCTTGGCTCCCCCCCACCCATGTTAATCTTTTAACTGTGGCCTTCCTACTAGGTTCCATCCCTTTTTTTTCAAGCTAGATGTGGATGAAGTTTGTTAACTCATCCCTGCTATTAAATCACTAGTCTCAGCTGTATTATCAGTTAGTAGCTTGTATTAGCGGAAAAACCTCATATTTGGGAAAGGAGAATGACTGTGATAAATGATCATCATTCCCTCCCTTGCCCCCAATCTAAACCAATAATCAGAGAAAAAAATGTTCTCATCTATTTTTATTTCCATGGTGTTATTGCCACTTGATAGCATTACTTCACACTTTGTAGCTACATACAGTTCAGCAGGAAAATTCGTTTAGTCTATGGGTAACATGAGAATCAACTGTGGTATTGTTCTCTCCTTCTCACTCTAGGAAATGCTGCTCTTGGATATTATCTAGAATAATATGGAAGGGCAATCAAACACAGGAAATTATTTTTATGACTTTTCTGTGAAAGTTTTAATGAGAGTTATTAGTGTTCTCTCAGTTGTTAAATCCAATGGCCTTTTCTCTATCCTCATTCTCTTTTACCTCTGTAGTCTTTGAGACAGTTTTGCTATTCTTTCCTCTTTGATACTCTCTCTTCTCTAGGTTTTCAGGACACCTCTGTTTCCTGGTTCTTTTCCTACCTATATGACTGTTCCTTTTCTGTCTTCTTTAATAGACCTTCATCCAGGTCATTCTTTCTAACCATAGATGTGTCCCAAGGGTATCCTGGGAACTCTCCTACCTCTGTATTACTTAATTTGGTGATCTCATTAACTCCCATGGATTTAATTGCCATCTCTATGTTGATGATTCTTAAATCTACTTATTCTGCCCTAAATTCCTGTTGATCTTCCCTCTCACATTTCCTACTGCCTTTCAGACATTCTGAATTGTATGTCCAGTAGGCATGTTAAATGCAATATGTTCAAAACATAACTTATTATCTTTCTCCCTAAACACCACCTTGTAGTTCCAACACAATATTCACAGTGCCAATGGTGACTGTAAATATGTTGGCCCGGTGCTCAATTGTAAAATCTAACGGACTCTCCATATATAAGACACAAGTAAAACATTTATTCAGACACCAGAAAACCAAATCCCACCACCAGGAAACTGAATCCAACACAGCAACAAAGAAGCTAATACAGCACAATGCAGCAGAGAACCACACCATCCTTTAGCCTTCCCACAAACAAATACTCACAATCCTAGCTGTCTCCCTAGCATCCTCTCCTATCTCCAGCTCTAACTGCTTGGACCCTGTAATGGAAATGCAAAATTAAAGATCTTCCCTGCCCCTAGCTTAAGAGCACCTGGAGCCTGTGGTGGCAGGCTTGTTATTCAGGAAAGCCCATATCTTGATACTTTGTGATTGGGCAGTGGGTCCAGAAGGTTGTTACATTCTCTGAGCCAGGAGAAGGCTATATAAACTCTGATGAGAGGCTTTGCTTTGGGGCTCACTTTGAGAAGTGTTTTGTGATTTGACCAGATGAGACTCTGGGAAGCCGTTGTTGAGAGCCCCCGGCTTTGAAAACCCAGATGTTGATGCTTCCCTCTCTGGTAACTGTGATTTGGTATTGATATAATGGTTGGACAGTTTGGAAGCCTGTCTGTTTGATCTGTAAGTTCTGTAACTCTGAAGTTTGGGGTGCTGACCTTTTTCCCCCTGAACTAGGTAATGTGTGTTTGTTTGATTAAAGTAAGCTTGTTAACCCATTTTGAGTTGCTTTCCTTTTGAAAAGCAGATCTAAGAACCTATATTGGCAGCTACCCTGGGGATATTGGGGTGCTTGCTGCTACAGACCCCCAGCTTTCTGTGGGCTCTGCTCCACACTACCAACTCCTCCCACCACAGGCTCCATGTGATTACATTCAGCCTATTGGGGGACAGGAAAGATCTTCAAATTCCCATTCCTATTACACCCTTCTCCCCCTAACCCACACACACATACTCTAACCTTCTCAATTGATGTAGAGGGCAACACCATCATCTCAGTCCCTTTCACTCTCAACATGGAGTCATGGAGTCAATCTTGACTCCTCCTTATCCCTCAACTTCCATACCAAATTTGTTGCTAAGGCCGATCTATTTCACCTGTGTAAAATCTTTTGAATATATGTTCCCTTTTCTCCTCTGACATTGCCAATCTGCCTGGTGCAGGCCTTCATCACCTCAAGTCAGAACTACTTTAATAGCCTCCTGGTGAGTCTGTCTGCCTTGAATGTTTTCCCACTCTAATCCACTTTCTATTCAGCAACTAAATTGATTTTTTTCTAAAGCACAGGCCTGATCATGTAACTCTTCTACTCAGTAAACTCCAATAGCCCCCGGTCACCTCCAGGATCAAATACAAAATGGTGTTTGACATTCAAAGCTCTTCACAAGCTAACCATCTCCTACCATTCCAGTCTTCTTATATTTTATTCCCCAACATGTACTCTTTGATCTAGTGACACTGGCCTCCTGGCTGTTCCATGAATGAGACACTCTATTTCTTGGTTCCGGACACTGTCACTGGCTATCACCCCCAACACCTCCTGGGATTGGAAACACATTTCCTCCTCTGCTATGTCTACTGACCTCTCTGTCTTCCTTTAAATTACAAAGTCCTGTCTTTTACTGGAAGTATCCTCAACGTCTCTTAATCCCAGTGCCTTTCCACTGCTAATTATTTACTATTCACCCTGTATATAGGTTGCTTTGTATATATTTATTTGCATATTGTCTCCCCCATTAGATTATAATCAATTTGAGGGCAGGGACTGTCTTTTGCTTCTTTTTGTATCTTTAGGGCTTAGTATAGTGGCTGGAACACAGCAGGTACTTAATAAATGTTTATTGATTGAATTCTATGCTTTAGTGAACTGTGGGATAACTCTTTGCTGTGTCTCTCCATTAGTATATTTTTGTGTGTATATAAATATAGGAAGGGAATAAGCATTTATTAAGTGCCTACTCTGTCAAACACTGTGCTAAGCACTTTTTTGTTTGTTTTTATTAGTATTATTGTTATTTTTGAAAAAGCTGGGAAAATTTACTCTTTGTCCTGTGCAGTTTTCATTTTTTAATTTCTTGAAATATAGCTCTGAAAAAACAGGCTTTTAAAAAGCCCATTGTATTTCAAATGGAGTTATTTGGCTAAGTCCATCTCTCATGGAATTTCCAAAAATAATCCAAGACCCAAGCTTCTGTGACTCATTGTTTAAGTTTTGGTGCTTAGAATGAGTGTAAATAGCAGTTATGTTCAGTTCTGGTTAGCAGCTTTGAGGATTTTCCCCTCCCACATTGATATCTTTGTGATGGTAAATTAGGCCATCTTTTGTCTCAGTTTTTACCTAGCCCTTAGTTATCAATTGGGCATGGCCTCAGACAAACTGATACCTGTGAAAAACTTTAATTTAGAAAGACTCAGGTCACCTACTGCATCCTGGGCCATCTCCAATCATCTTAACTTTTCTCTTGCCATGGGTCTTTGATGACTCTGGAGATAGAATGAGGCTGATGGATTTGCACAGTTCTGCCTCACTTAAATCAATTTACTTACCAGTCAAGACATCACCCTCCTGATGCCATTGGTCCTCTTCAAGAAGGAAGAACAAACAATGAACAATGTCTCATTTCCTTACAACAACACTGAGAGTAGGCACTGATATTATCCCCATTTTATCATTGAGGAATCTGAGGCTGACCAAATGACTTGTGCAGGGTCACATAGTAAGTGTCTGAAGCCAGATTTGAACTCAAGTCTTCCTAACTCCAGGCCCAGTACTCTGTTGTACCATCTAATTGCCTTAGTATATAGCTGCCATATATGTAGCATGCACATGTATGTGTATATATGTGTGTGTGTATGAGAATTTTAATACAGAAATCCTTTTTTTTTCTTTTTGGAGGGGGGAATGTAGGGCAATTGGGGTTAAGTGACTTGCCCAAGGTCATACGGCTATTTTTTTGTGTATGCGTGTTAAGTGTATGAAGCTGGATTTGAACTCAGGTCCTCCTGACTCCAGGGCCAGCACTCTATTCACTATACCACCTAGCTGCCCCTACAGAAATACTTTTTAAAATGTGTTATTTTACTACAAATATTATTGACTACTCTATATTTCAAGTTGAATTCTGGGAAACAGTAGCAGCAGTTATTTGAAATGAATGGTTCTGCTTGGACTTATGTCTGGTAAAACATAAGTCTATAGAAGTTTATAGATTTAGTGGTGGAAGGAACCTTAGAAGCCATCAAGTTTGAACCCTTTATTTTATAGATGAAGAAACTTAGGCCTATAGAGATTAAATGACTTGTCCAGGGTCACTCAGGTAATAAGTATTTGAGGAAAGATTTGAACTCAGGTTTCCCCTGTCTCCAGACATAGTACTGTACTCACACTAGATGACTCCTAGAAATCCCACTGCAAACATTTCCTGGTTTTACGGATAATAGACATAATCACAAACCAAATAACAACCTCGGTATTTCACAAATTATGGACAATGTATTTAACAATGTACCAGCCCTTTAGATGCTTTCATGCACAATCACAAATATTGCAAACAACCATTATAGATAAAGGAACATGCTAATGATATTTTAGGATCCTCAATGATTTTTTCTTTGATTTTGCCTGCCTATTGATGGTCAGAGAGAGGATGTTGCAAAGTAAGGTGTTCTATTAATTATATATAATTAATATATAATTACATAGTCGCAGGACTGAAGTTAGAAGAGATAGTTAATCGTGGAAGTTGGAATTTGACCAACTATTCATCTTCTGGATATTTCCCTTTAAAAAAAATCGACTACTGTCTCTGCTCTTTGTATTCTTTTATTTTCACTTATATCCTCAATATACTTGTGGATTTTAGAGATTAAAAAAATATAGGCAAATATGTTGGTAGTTACAGATATCCTCTCATTATGGAATTTTTTTTAAATGAGGAATTTATGGGTGGTGTTAACAGCTACAATTTCTTCTGATTGTTTGGTATGTTATACTTTTTCAGATTTCTTAAAAATCAATCTTTCAATTAATAAAATTTAATTTAAATTTCTTTTTTTAATAAATAGAGATCTATTCTTTTCCTCTTACCTTTCCCCTCCACCAACTGAAAAAAAGAGAAAACAGAAAGCCTTGTAATATATATGTGTATACACACATACATATATATACATATGTATGTGTGTATATGTATATATATACACACATGCATACATACATACATAGTTGGACCAAACTATATTCCCACATTGATCATATCCAAAGTATATATATGTATACAGATAGATAGATAGATATCATGCTGAGTCTATCACCTTTGTGCTGGGAGATGGGTAATACACTTCATCATACATCCTAAGGAGACGTAGTTAGTCATGATCAGAGTTTCTATTTTTTTCAAAGCTATTTGTCTTTACATTATTGTTGGTCATTATTGTTGGCCATTACATTATTGTTGTTATAAATTGTTCTTCTGGCTCTGATCAATTCGCTCTGCATCAGATCATGCAAATCTTCCCAGATTTCTCTGAAACCATCCCTGTCATCATTTCTTATGGCACAACAAAATTCTATATGTAACATAATTTATTCAGTCATTCCCCAATTGATGAGTTAGCCCTTTAGCTTCTATAGTTTTTTTTTGCCACAATAAAAAGAATTGCTATAGTCCATATATATGTTCATATGGGTCCTTTAAAAAAACTTCTTCCAGGTATAAGTGGTATCACTCTTTATCCCTCCATATTTTCAAAATTGTGTCATCCTCTATAACTTATATTAAGCCTTTATCTGATCCAACTGCTCTTCCTGACTTCATTCTTCCTACAGAGCACACTGGGGACTAAAGTGTAAGAACTACCCTAATGTGGTAGTTCTACTTTCATTATTGTTTTAAAAATATATATTTTTTGTTTGGAAACATTGACAATTCTCTTACATTTTTGGTCTCTTTGTTTTCTTCTTTCTGATTCCCAGCAGATGTTGCTATGGAGAGTAATTTGGATGATGGGTACTTTTACCTCTCTCCCTTTGGAGGAACAGGTGAATTGATTTTCCTTGACTGTATCCCCTGGGGTTGGTTCAGGTCATGACCTTCTTTGGAGGTCTTCACCTCTATTCCTTCTTTCCTCTTTTTCTTTAGTAAATGGAGAAAGCCCAAATGCCCCAGGTACAGAGTGGCCTAGCTTCTTGAAGATAATGTAATGAGCTTTTGAGGGTTTTATTCTCAGGGAAGGGTCAAGGCTCCTTATGGCTTCTCTTTGCAAAGTTAAAAAGTTTAAAATACTGATTACTAACTAAATCTATAATGTTATGTTTATGTTTATTTATTTAATAATTTTATTTCTAATATTTATTTATTTTATTCAATAAATTTATATTCAATAAGTTATATTTATTTATTTAATAAAATAAATTTATTTAAATAATTTAATTAATTAAGTTTAATTAAATATTAAATAAAATAAACACATTTAATTAATTTAATTAATAATTAATTACTAACTAAATTCATAATATTATGTTTGTAGGTAATGCTTTTGATTACTAGGCTAGAAAGGAGATTTCTCAGACAAGTGTATTTGGTATAATCAATTATCCTTAAGTTTCTCCTCCACCTCAAAAAAAATTATATCAAACACCAACTCAGAACAAGGATACACTTCAAATAACATTATTTTTATCTAGAAAACAACTGTTAAAAATAAAAATATTCAATAAGCCAAATTTAAGAGAACAGAGAAACTCTTAGTAATGAACCATGCCACCTGTTGCATACAGCAATAAAACAGAAGGGAGAAACTGAGAGTGGAATAAATTCCCCATTGTTCCAGCAGTTTCTCTGAGTAGGCATAATTTAGTCACTCCCTTCTGGATTCTCTCAATAAGCCAAGTGTTGAGCCAGGGGAATGAAAAGGCTATAACCGATAAAAAGCTTAAAGTCAGTCTCCTGGAAAGCATCCTCCATCTGCTGTGGCTGCTGCTGCTTCTGATGCTACTCTTCACTGTCTCCAACTCTTTCTACCTCTCCCCAGAGAGATTTTAAAAACTGCCACTGTAATGGAAAACTCCGCCCTCTAGTTCTGATCCTGCAATCATCTTATCTCTTCCTGAATGGGGAAGAAACACAACTTCTAGGAGCTTAGGACCTCTCAAAAGACAGTCAGTCCATGCCTTGCCAGAGTGATTGTTACACTTTATAAATACTCTAAACATAATGTGGCTTAATTGGGCCTCTCTGAAGACAACTTTATCTTCTAGACCAGGGATATCAAATTCACACAAAAATGAGGCCACTAACTGATATATCTTAAGGATCACTACAGGCACATATTGTCTTAGAAAAACTTATGTTTTGTTTCCACTTGATAGTATTTTATTTTTTCCAATTACATGTAAAGATAGTTTTCAACACTCATTTTTTTTATAAGCAATTGGGGTTAAGTAACTTGTTCAAGGTTACACGTCTAGTCATTATTTATGTGTGGGTGCTCATTTTCTGAGGCTGGATTTGATCTCGGGTCATCCCAACTCCGAGGCCGGTGCTCTTACTCACTGCACCACCTAGCCGCCCCTCAACACTCATTTTTTTTTATAAGATTTTGAGTTCTAATTTTTTTTTCTCTCTCTCCCTCCCCTCCCTACTCCTTCCCCAAGACAGCAAGGTAATCTGATAAACACACACACACACACACACACAACATTATCTATGTTCTACTGAATTTTTATTTTAAGTATTTTCCAATTACACCTTAATCTAATTCTTGATTACTAGGAAGCTTTACTAAGAAGTTACACTACAGAGTGTTATAGGGCCACATTCTCCAGGCAACGTGTTCTAACCTCTCTTCTACTTTGGTCTTTCTCATTTTTTCAGTCCTGAAACATTTTCCCAAATATTTTCAACACACTTCTCTGTACCCACTTTCATACTGAAGTCACCAAATACGTATCTTTGGATTGGAAGATCTTTGTCAGGTTTTTCAGAGAATTGCTCCATCCTTTTATCTTCTGAAACAGATATTGGCACATATCCTCTACTTAATATAGTAGCTTTTGGACTCACGTTCATCATGAACAATAAAAGGCAAGAAAAGCAAATGATGACTGTCAAATTATGTTGCTTGTTTTTTGACTTTGGTTGCACAACAGAACCAGTTTCCTTTTTGTTCTTTCCAAAGAAAGCCTGTGATCTATTCTTTTATTTAGCTAAAATTTCCTTATGTCTTCTAATTGTATTTAAAGTAATGATATCAGTATTCATATTTACTCTATTTGTATATCAATCTCTTGGGCATAAGATTAACACATTTAGAGTATCTGTTCAAATCTACTAAGTTCAATTCAATAAGCATATAAACATGTACTATTGTACAAGGCACTATTCTAGGTACCAGAGATATAAAGACAAAAATGAAATAATCCTAGCCTTCAGGAAGCTTACTTAAATTCTACTGGATAGAATTCTACAGATTATAGATGATATAAAAACTTTGTGTTACTTAGTATCCTCATCTTCCTTTTCTAGCACTCTGCCATCTTTGCTGCAGAAGTAGATGGGGGCTGTCCAGATTGATGATCATTTTACATTTTTTCTTTTTTTTAATAGACAAATAATTCATAGTCTAGTGGAAACCATACCAGGAATGAGCCTCTTCCTACTTAGCAAAACTGGTCCATAGTCTCTCTGTACCTGCACTAGACTTTGAAACCTCTCCAGCTTGGTAGAAGCTAATAGAGGTTGGGCTCCAACAGCATGGCCTCCAAAAGCCCATGGTCACTTCCAGTCATGATGAAGTATCAGAGTAGAACTTTTATGGAGTAGAGTCAATGTGCATCTGTCAAGATCATGCAAGAAAATCCTTTATGAATTAATATCAAGTGAGACATAAAGTAGAGAGATACATGCTTCCCAAACGGGTTCATCACAATTATGAAGAACAATCTAAATGCAGGAGAGATGTCCCATAGATGGGAAGGTCCTTCAGATGTTCCTATATGGGGAGAGCATTATGCTGACAGCATTAAGCCCCCAAATGCTAAGGGAGCCTCTCAGTTAGATCTCTTGTTGTTTAATCGTTTAGTCATGTCCAACTCTTTATGTATATACACCATACATAGCATCCCAGGTAGTTTTCTATCTTCCACGATCTCCTGAAGTCTCCCCAAGCTTGTGTGCATTGCTTCCATGAAGATATCTATCCAGTCTCATCCTCTGCCATCCCCTTCTCTTTTTGCCTTCAATGTTTCCCAATATCAGGCTCTTTTCCAATGAGTCTTATTTTCTCATTACATATTTCAGTTAGAGGTACAATTACTAAAAAAGAGCCTTGTAAACCACACAGGAAGAACCACATGGATAAAAAATGCCTTCTCAGTAAGTGTGTTGTAGTGGTTAGAAATTTGACCTTAGAATCAGGGAGGCCTAGGCTCAAGTACCCTCTCTGACAAGTACTGGCTATGTGACCCTTGTCAAGTTACTTGACTTAGTATCCCTAGATGAGAGTTATAGAGTTTTGCATTCCTTAGGACTTCTCCATCATGACCTAGGAACATCTTCATCTTGCAGGATCATTTCAGCCGTGGAGCTCCTATCTCATTATTCTTCTCTGCCCCTGGGGTTCCTCCTTCCTTCTGCTTGGAGGCCAGAGACCTTCTCTCAGAAGTTACATTTAATAAAGGTGCTCAGACCATCTCTTCATTTATTACTTATTTGCACTTCTTTGGTTTTCTCCATCATGCCCCCTCAGTGGGTATATTCCTTTATCCCTTCCCCCCCTTCAGCTTCCTTTTGTATGTTGTCTTTCTTGATTTGATTTAAAATTTTAATCTCCTAGAGGATATACACTGTTTTTCTTTCTTTTTTAAAAACTTGTATTCTCAGTACTTTGAACAGTGCACACAGCACATAGTAGGTGCTTAATAAATGGTTGTTTGTTTGTTTGTTTGTTTTCAGTCTGACCAGCAGAAAACATTCTAAGCTTCTCTGGTGGAGGGAGTTCTTCATTTGGGAGCTCTCTTAATCAATGAAGTAAGAGGTTTGATAAAAACAAGAACCTTCCAAAAAAAACCCTGAACAAATAAAATTAATAAAACAAACCTCTTCAGACTGTAATATGAAGTTTGATGGAAAAATCATTTAGCCAGTCTATTAGTATGTCTATCCTTGACTTAGAATTGAATGCAAAAAAGATAGGAAGCTAGATTACAAAATATTTTCAATCATCCCAAGTTTCTCCCTGGCACAAAAACTAATCTTTTTTAATGCCAGAATTCTCCTAATAATGCTACCTTGCTATAATTCATGGGACACCCCGATGCTTAGAATCAAAATTGCCATTGGCCCAAAGGGCAATGAAGTAATGCATGGCATTAGTGGCCTACAGCATATTACCAATGATCAGTTGAACACACAAAGTAGAGTAAATGATATCCAGGAAAATTTATGATCAGAAAAAGAGGTCAGCTTTCATGTAGGGAAATCAAATAATGAAAAATTGCCATGCTCAGTGTTGCACCAGTACTTATGAAATGTTAAAAGCTCTAAAGTAGGGATTCTTAACCTCGGGCTCACAGACTCCCAAGGAGAGTGGACTGATGTCAGCGGGGAGAGGGGAGGGTGAGGAAGGAGGTCATGAACTTGAATGGGGAAAAAAATGCATCTTTATTTCAATATAATTGGTTTCCTTTGTAATCTTACACATTTTGTTTTATGAGGAGGGGTCCATAGGCTTTACTGAACTCCCAAAGAAGCCCATGACAGAAAAAAAAAAGGTTTAAGTACTTCTGCCCCAGAGTAAGACATCCAGTATGTTGAGCCACTCTTCCATGGTGGATTCTGGCCTTAGCATCCCTCCTGATTTTTAGTCTTTCATTTCTAATTGCCTATTAGACATCTCACATTGGAAGTCCTATTGACATCTTAAATTTGGCATGTACAAAACTTAGCTCATTATTTTTTCCTCCAAAACCCTCCCCTGTTCCTAACTTCCCTCTTACTGTTTCAGTACTTCCATCTTCCCAGTCACCCAGGCTAGTAACCTACTTGTCAACCTTAACTCTTTTCTCTCTCTCACCTCCCCTATATCTAAACTGTCAGATCCAAGTCCTGTCCATTTTGCCTTCATAATATCTCTTTTCTGACACTGCCCCCACCTTGATGCCAGCCTTCATTTCCCCACACCTAGACTGTTGAAATAGCTTGCTGGTTGGTCTCTCTCCCTGCTGGTCCATCCTCTATCCATGTCAGGGTGATCTTCCTAAAGTGAAGATTTGACTTCTCCTACCCCCATTCAATAAACTCCATTGTGGCTCCCTTTTGCCTCCAGGATCAAATATAAAGTCCTCTGTTTGGACTGGAGGGGGGCAGAATCAAAATGGTGGAGTAAAAAGAGGGACTTGCTTGAGCTCTCCACCAAACCCCTTCAATACCTATCAAAAATGACTAAACAAATTCTAGAGCAGCAGAACCCACAAAATAATGGAGTGAAACAAATTTCCAGCCCAAGACAACCTGGAAGGTTGACAGGAAAGGTCTGCTGCACCAATCTGAGAGAAGAGTGCTACACCAGCACAGACTGGGCTCCAATGAACCCCAGGCCTCAGGGGACTGAATTACTGGCAGCTGTGACAGTTTTTAAACTTCTCAATCCACAAATACAAAAGAAAACTTAGAAGGTCAATAGGAAAGGTCTGTGGGATCTGGTGAGAGAGGAGTAAGGTCGGACACTGGCTCTAGCCCCAGGGCAGTAATGGTAGTGACAGCAGTGGCAGTGGTTACTTCTGGGGCTCTCAGCCCACAGATGGTGGGGAGATCCAGCAGCTGATCAGACAGGGATTGCAGGGACCTCTTTGCTGGTGCTAAGGCAGGATTCTCTTGCTTTGATCTGTATGGATCTGGGTCTCAGTCCTGGGGGGTGGTCCTGGGGTGAGAAAGAGCACTGGAGTGGTGGAGTTTGTGGTAGCAGTGGAGGGGCAATCCTCCTCACAGTTCCAAGGCAGAAAAAAGTGCTTGTGGTCACTCATAGACCAGAGCACAGACCAGGAGAGGAGTAAACACTTCTCCTTTGATCATACAACCTTGGAAGAACTGAAAATTTACAGGTCCCTAGAAATATCTCTGAAAACAGCTACACAAAATCCCTGAATTTTGGGGACAGTACACCCACCACACTGAAAAGCAAAGACCTACCTTAACAAAGAGCTAAAAAGTCAAGTAATTGGCTGGGAAAATGAGCAAACAGTGGGGGGAAAAAACCAGACTATATTATCTTACTTTGGTGACAAGGAAGATCAAAACATACAACCAGAAGAACTCAACAAAATCAAAGCTTGTACATTAAAAGCCTCCAAGAAAAATACAAATTGGTTGCAGGCCATGGAAGAGCTTAAAATCCTCTATTTGGCATTCAAAGGACTTCCTAAATTTCCAGTCTTCGTATACCTTATTGATCCTCACATACTCTCCAATTCAGTGATACTGGCCTCTTTGCTATTCCTCTCATAAGACACTGCATTTCCCCACTTCAGGAATTTTTACTGACTCTCCCTTTGCTCTCTCTCCTCATCTCTATCTATTGACTTCTTTCAAGTTCAGTTAAAATCCCTAGAAGATTTTCCCAGTCTTCCTTTTATGTTAGTACCTTCCCTCTCTTGATTAGCTCTAGATTATCCTTTGTGGTTTTTGTAACAGAATTGTTTTTACATCGTTCCCCCATTAGACTGTGAGCTCCTTGAGGGTAGGTATTACTTTTTTACTTTCTTTGTATTCCTATCTCTTAGCACAGTGATTCCCACATAGTATGTACTTAATAAATTTTTATAGAGTCCATAATTCAAAATTTGCTTATGGTTTAGTAGACAAATTATAGAAATGATAATAGGTAAAAGAAACTGGGGTGATTTCCTCTGTGCATTGTCCTCTTACAGTAATTTTCAGTCTTTTTTCAGTCATGCCCACTCTTCTTGACCCCATTTGGGGTATTCTTGGCAAAAATAGTGGAATGGTTTGCCATTTTCTTCCCTAGCTCATTTTACAGATGAGGAAACTGAGACAAACAGGGATAAGTGACTTTCCCAGGGTTACACAGCTAGTAAATCTCAGGTCTGATCTGAATTCAACTCTTCATGACTCCAGGCCCTGCATGTTATCTACTCTTATAGCAATTAGTTCTGGATGATCTCAAAGGTTATTTTGCGGGGCTTAAAAAAGCATTTGGTTGTATCTATACACATGCCTCTTTAGTCTTCCCAGGACATACCTCACACAATATCTAACTTCGTAGTAGATTAATCTGTTCTTTCAACTCAGGTTCAGCCCAGGTGCTCTGGGACCCCTACTTTAGTTATTTCTAGCCTTTCCCACACTAGACCCAGTCTGTGATTTTATTGGGTTGACTATACCAGCACCCCTAAAGTGGTTCCATATGTCAACCCTGGCAGGACCAACCCCTACCACTGATCCTTTTACTGAGGGTTCCAAGTCTTTTCTGAATTTTAATTTGGGTTCCTGTGGCTTTCCCCCCTTGGCTGCTTGTGGCCTAATAGCCTTTCTTCCCCCGCAGTTTTGTTTCATAGCCCTGCTTTCAAGCAGATGCTCTGGCTTCTTACACGATGAATACTGCCAGCTCCATGGTATTTTCTTGCTGCTTTTGGCTGTAACTCTCAACTTTCCAAGGCCCAATTGTAAGGCACAATGTGAGGCAGACCCAAGAGGGGGGGATAGAAAGGGAGAAAGAAAAACGAGTTAAAGAACATTTGAAATGGGGTTGGATCCATTCTCTAAGCATAATGATGTTTTCTATCAATGTGTTTTTCATGATCACTCAAATTTGATAGAAATTATTTTAAAAATTCTTAATTTTTCTTTCACAGTGCTTAAAATAGAGCCTAGGAGAAAGGGTATGTTTAAGTTCAGTGAAGGTTTGTTCCTTTAATGAAGGAGAGTGGAAAGGTATGCTTTGGTAAGCACATTGTCATATTTGCTCTTCTATGGCCTCTCCTTAACATCTAGCTGAAAAGCAGTCTACTATTTCTTTCAGTACCCCTCTTCTAGAAGGTCCAGCTGCCATTTGTAATGCTACAGTACTGTATACTCTGTTCTGTAGATTAGAACATGGGCCATTTTATGACTCATGGATGATGTCTATTTAACATGCTCCCTACCTTTGGTGAGAGGCCATATGGCTGATGTTATGGGTAGGAAGCCTTTGAAAAGTGGCCTGCCAAGTGGCCATGCCAGCTCTGAGGGGTGATTGTGACTGCCCGCTGACTCTTGCAATGGGGGTGCCAGTAGGCAGCAATAGAAATAATAATCAGCTTTCATGCCATGGGAAATCAGTCCACCTGTCACATTTACCACATGTGCTGTGATTTGCTAACTCCTGACCTAAGGAATAATCAATTCTAGGATCCCAAAACTCATGTGCTAATTTTATCCCTATCATCTTTCCCATTCAATTAGGCAGAGAAGTTATGAATATTACTGAGATAATACTTTTAAAATACTTTGAATTATGTAAAAGAATACTATACAAAAACAACATATTTCAAAATAATCCATGTAACAGCTTCTACAATCACTGGTTTTTTTTTAAATGTGTTGTACCAATGGTAATGACTGTTAACTATGATAGTGATGTACTGGAAAGAATATTGGATTCAGATCCAGAAGATCTTGGTTCCAGTTCTGACTCTGATATTGACTAGTTATTGACCAAGTCACATCATCTAGTCTGGGGTTCAGTTTCTCATTTTAAAAATGAGGAATTTGGCCTAGATGACCTCTAAGTTTCCTTCCCATTCTAATATTCTGTGTTTTTGTGGACAATCAAAATCCCCAGTAATCTCCCTCACTGGTTGGGAGCTAATTGAAAAGTTGGCAGCTTGAGCAGGGATGTATACTTATACTTTTGTTCATTGTTAATAAATATTTATTAAGCACCTGGGGGCTATCCATTTTGGGAGCCTTTAGACTAGTGCTGGACAGAAGCACCGCTCCCAGTGGAAAGGTGGCAGATTTCGCTATTATGGAAACAGCCGTAGCTAAACCTATTTGACCATATTTTATGTATATTCTTCTATTCAGAAAGAGATACTTTCAGAGACTCCTATATGGCATAAACTAATGAAAAGTGAAGTGATCAGAACAATAAGATTATATTTACACTAAGACAGCAATATTGTAAAGAAAAGCAACCTTAAAAGACTTAAGAACTCTGATCAATGCAATGGCCAACTATGTTTCCTGAGGACCTATGAAAAACCATATTACCTATATCCTGAAAGAGAGATGATGATTTCAAGATGGAGACTGAATATTTTCTAACATGGCTACTGTGGGGAATTTATTTTGTTTGACTATGCTTATTTGCTACAAAGGGTTTACACCCTTTCTTTTTCTTGTTTAATAAGAGGGAAGTGAAACAGGGAGAGGGAGATTAGCAATAATGATGCCAAAAAAAGGGTTATTGAAACATTTTTGGGCAGCTATGTGGTACAGTGGATAGAGTACTGGGTCTGGAGTCAGGAATATTCCTCTTCTTGAGTTCAAATCTACCCTCAGGCATTTTACTAGCTGTGTGACTCTGGGCAAATTATTTAATCCTGTTTACCTCAGTTTTTTCATCTGTAAAATTAGCTGGATAAGAAAATGACAAAATACTACAATATCTTGGCCAAGAAAGCCCCAAAAGGGGTCATGAAGAATCAGACATAACTGAAGAACAAATAAACAACAAACAAGATTGAAACATTTAAAAATATATATGGTAGAGAACACAAGGAAGTTCAGAAGGAATTATAGATAAGCAGGTCAGTTTTGAAAGTAATGAGTGGAATTTATTGTATTCTTTTTTTAAAAAGGAATTAGAAAAAAAGGAGATTCATAGTTTCATATAGAATCCTCTTTCTGTATCTGTTTTATACACACACACATGGTTTTTGGAGGAGATTTAGATCAGAATATAAAAAGAAAAGAATCCCTTCACCCAGGGGCATGTATCCAGTATTAATATCATTATCAATGGTGATGATGACACATGTGCCTTATTCCTGTATAAATTTTTTAAATGAAATACTTGGAGAGGCAAATATAGGGAACTGGGAAAGGTCTGATCTAATAGAGGGGGAGAGTTATAGAGAAGTGTAATATTAATGGAATATGATGATCTTCCCCCTCCACTAATCAGCCTATGTGACCATATATGTCCCCTTTTCCCTTGGACAGGAGCAGTGTTCCCAGGTCTAAAGGTACATAGGCATTTCAGTCATGGATGTCTTGCTGTTTTCATATCTGTGATACATCCTGAGTCACACAGAGCCCATTGGGGGAGGAACTTTTGGTGCTAATCTAATTAGGAACTGAGTCACTGAGGATTGTGATGCCTTCTGACTCTGAGCCTATTAGTTGAAATTATATATACTGGGAGGTTGGTGGGTTCACTTATGAGAAGGACCTTTAGATTCCCTGGACAGGACTCTGTTAATAACCCCTTAACTACTCAGAGGTTTGTGCTCTCCAGTTTGGTAGTGTATGTAGGTGTTTGTATTACTTTGTTCAGACAGTAGGATCCCTGTCTGTTGAATCTCTATGCTAATTTCTCTGCTTGTATTTTCTACTTATCTGTAATTAAAGTAAGATTGTTGACCCCTTTAAAAGTTGTCTTTCCTTTAGCAAAGCAGATCAAAGAACCTGTGCTAGCAGGCCATCCTGGGTGTGCTAGGGTGTGCTAATACAGGAAGTCTGTTCATTGGGACAATTTCCCTCTTCCTCAGCTACTGAATTCCCACTGGAACTGGGCTAAGGCCTTATTCCATGTAGTGACATAGACTTAGGAAATATGAATGATATATACATTCATATATAATATATGTATATATGTGTGTATATATGTGTATATGTAAATATATGTGTGTATGTATATGTATACATATATATATGTTCCATGTATGTGTAATTGGGGCTTATCCCTAATTCTGAAATTAAACTTAGCTCTATTGACCAAAAAAAATATTCTGTAGTATGAAAAGATACAACTAGCACCTTGGATCAAGTAACATCTGGGTTTAAATCCTAACTCTGATACTTACTAGTCATGTGACTGTGAGGAAGTCATAAAATGGGAATAAATGTAAAACCAACATCATAGGACAATTGTGAAGAAAGAACTTTGGAAATCTTAAAATGTTACATAAGTGTGTTGTTATTCATGAAAAACAAATAACAACAACACTGAAACACTGGAATAGAAAATTAGTGGACCTAGATTCTAGTCCTAACTTGCCAGTAACTAGGTATATGACTTCATAAACATACAAATAACTTATAATGATGATTTCATTAGAATAGTTATAGAAGCAGCAATAGCTACTGATGTAGTAGTAGTAGTAGTAGTAGTAGTAGTAGTAGTAGTAGTAGTAGTAGTAGTAGTAGTAGTGGTAGTAGTAGTAGTAGTAGTAGTAATAGTAGTAGTAGTAGTGGTAGTAGTAGTAGTAGTAGTAGTGGTAGCATTGGTGGTAGTAGTTGCCTTGAACTTGGGAAGACCTGGGTTCAAATACAGCCTGCAACATATATTACCTATAAGACTATGGCTGTCATTACAACTCTGAGTGGTGTAAGTAGCATACAAGAATGGTCATTCTATTGGTCAAGAAAACTTCCATATCAGGTGCTCAACATGTTGATGAAACCACATACCCTGAAGTCATCATCATCATCATTGTAGAGTACTTGTGTAGTGCTTCTGCTTGAGCATTTTCCCATTTTCAAGCCCCTTCTCTATCCATACTTCCTTATGGAGTTATGCAATTCCCAGGACTAGGAAATTGACTTAAGAAAGTATGAATTGCCCTACTCTTTGTTCTGCCACTGGTGATTCATCCTAATGATATATTAACTTACTTTGTCATGTATACTTATTGTCCCCTTAATTCCATATTGATACTGGTTCATAGACCAGGACTTCCCATTACCCTTTTTAAAGGGGACTACTTCAGAATTTAGAGACAGGTCTTAACCATATACCCCAGGGAAGGCGGCAGACAGAGCTAACAAAGATCTTAATCGAGTATGGAGTTATGGGAGCTGGAAGTGAGTAATGAAACTCACCCAAAGCATAGAACAACCATAATGAACAAATTCAGGTCTTTATTTCATGTCCCCTTCAATTCAAGATCTATAAACTGACTTGAAGAAAGTTCACTAGCTGTCCCCTAGTTCTGTAAGCATATGGATTGTAGAGGTCCAACTCAATGCTCTAATGTCCCTCAGTTCTTTATTCACTTATGGAGTAGGGTATGTGGAGTGTCTTAAATTCTAGTGTGAATAAACTGTTTAGATCTCTGGAGGAAGGTAATATTCATCAGAGAAAGAGTTGTTTGATTCTCTAGCAATCCTGAGTGCTTTCTCCTTTGGGGGACCCACCCATTGTACTGTAAATCTGAAGCATTATGTTTGTCCATTAGGAGGATAGCAGTTTATCATGGAGGAAAAGGGAAATGTCTTCATTGTTTATAGGCTAAAGGATCAGTGGGTTATTTTTGTAAGGTTAGATAAAACCAGTCCTATATCCTTTGTCTTTTTAGTAGTATATGAAGGCTCTTTATGGGCCAAAGGTGCATCTCAACTACTCAGTATTGATGGAGCCACATTGATTAGTGATAAGGGCACGATCCTGGAGAGATGAGCTGAATACTTCCATAGTATTCTCAACAGATGCCATCAATCAATGCCAAAGTCATTGACCATATACCCCAGCTTGAAGGCAACTCTTCTGTATCCAAACTTCTAACTGAAGAAGAGGTTTTGAATGTCATTAGACTCCTTTCATGTGGTAAAACACCTGGTGCTGACTCTATTCCAGCTGAGATGTACAAGGCAGGGAGTCCACCACTCATACAAAAGCTGACTGAAATTTTCCAGGTTATACAGCAAGAAAAAGTTATCCCCCAGGAGTTCAAGGATGCTTCCATTGTCCATCTCTATAAAGGTAGAAGATATAGTTTGTCCTGTGACAATCACAGGAGGGTCTCTCTCTTACTCATAGCTGGCCAGATTCTTGCCATAGTTCTCCTTAATAGGATGATCCTTTACCTGGAAGATGTTCATCTACCCAAGAGCCAGTGTGGCTTCAGAAATGGCCAAGAAATGATTGATATAATGTTTTCTGTCTGACAACTCCAGGAGAAATTCCAGGAGCAGAACAGAAGTCTGTATACAATGTTTGTTGATCTGAACAAGGCCTCTGATATAGTCATTTGTGAGGGCTTAGGGAAATTATGGCAAAATCTGAGTCCTGGAGAAATTTATCAGTTTTGTATTTCATAATGGCATGCTTGGGGTGGGGGGGTGTTCTAGATAATGGATGATGTTTTCAGACTTTTCCACTCACTGATGGAGTGAAGAAGGGCTATGTACTTGTTCCTATATTTTTAGTATGATATTTTAGCAATGTTGGTAGACACCTTCAACAAGGATGAAAATGCTATCAAGATCAGCTACTGCATTGATGGGATATTATTTAACTTGAAAAAAACTATAAGCCAAAGTAGAAGGAGAGTGGTGAAGGATTTTTATTTGCAGATGATTATGCACTCAATACTGAGGCTGAGATGCAACAAAGTATGAACTGATCCTCTGCTGTTTGTGCTAAGTTTGACCTAACAATTAACACCAAGAAAACACAGGTTTTCTATACTATCTATGCATGGATCCATCAGTTACAGCAAATGGAGAAACACTGAATGTTACAGATAAGTTCACTTATCTTGGCAGTATACTTTGCAGGAACTTACACACAGATGATGAAGTTGATGTGCCCATTGCCAGAGCTAGCTCAGTGTTTGGGAAGCTCTGAAGGAAAATCTGGGTGAGAAGAGGTATTAGACTATTTACCAAACTGAAGGTTTTAAGAGCTGACCCCATCGCCGTATGCCTGTGAAACCTGGAAAGTATACCAGTGTAATGCTATGAAACTGAATCTCTTCTATTTAAATTGTCTTGGGAAGATTCTGAAGATCACCTGGCAAGATAATGTACTGGACACCGAGGTCCTTTCTTGAACCAAACTGTCAAAACATTCAAAGTCTACTGCAGAGAGCGTAACTCGATTGACTGGGCATGTTGTTCGAATGTCAAATGTGTATCTGCATAAAATTCTATTTTATGGAGTACTCAGACAAGGTAAACACTCACATGGAAGTTAGAAGAAGAGATACAAGGACACTCTGATGGTCTTTCTGAAAATCTTTGGAATCGATTAGATGACATGGGAGACTCTGTTAAAGGACCACCCAACAGGGTGTGCCTGTATCAAAGAAGGTGCTCTACTGTAAGAGCAAAGCAGAATTGTGGCAGCTCACAAGAAACATGAGATGCTCAAATTTAGAGCCATTTCCACTCCAAAT
>WOXC01005833.1:0-122997 GCA_011680675.1 Gymnobelideus leadbeateri | reverse complement strand
TTTACATACTTTTTTCCCTCTCTTTTTTATTTTTTAGTCTATATCATTCATTTCCACAAGATTTTGAGTTACAAATTTTCTCCCCATTTTCCCCCTACTCACCACCCCAAAACAGCAATCCCACTGACTATCTCCTCCCCCAATCTGCTCTCTCTCATATCTTCCCCCATACCCCCTCCAATTTTCCAGTAGGGAATAGTGGATCTCTTTGCCCCAGTGCCTGTATATCTTATTTCCCAGTTACATGTAAAATAATAATAATATATATATTTTTAAACATTTGATTTTAAAACTTTGAATTCCAGATTCTTTCCCTTCCTCCCTTGTCACCACCCTTACTGGGAAGATAAGCAATTCAATATAGGTTGTACATGTGTAGCTATATAAAACATTTCCATAGTGGATATATTATGAAAAACTGACTCTATTTCCCTCCATCCTATCCCACCCCCTACTTGTTCTATTCTCTACTTTGATCCTGTCCCTTTTCAAAAATGGGTGCTTCCAAATTCCCTCCCCCCCCCCCAGCCCGCCCTCCCTTCCATCATCCTCCCTCTCCTCCCCTTCCTCCCTACTGTCCTGTGCAGTGAGATGCCCTATTTAGTGTGTATGTTATTCCCTCACTAAGCCAAATTCAATGAGAATAAGGTTGACTCATTCCCCTTTGCCTTCCTGTTCTTCCCCTCCATTGTAACAGTTTTCCCTTACCTCTTCTATATGAGATAATTTACCCCATTCTGTCTCTCCCCATCTCCTCTCTTTATATTCCCCTATCACCTTTTAATTTCACCTTTTAAGTATCATCCCTTCCTATTAAATTGGTCCTGTGCCCTCTGTCTATGTATACCTGTACACATATATACACACACTCACATATGTATTCATATGCCCATATACCCTCATACACACACACACACATTTATATTCCCTTCAACTATTTTCATATTGAGAAAAGTTTCATAAGTTAAAATTATTGTTTTTCCATGTAGGGATGTAAGTAGTTCAACTTTGATAAGTTTCTTATGAATACTTTTCCCTGTTTACTCTCTCATGCTTCTCTTGCTTCTTGTATCTGAATGTCAAATTTTCTATTCAGCTCTGGTTTTTTCTTAAAGAATGCTTGGACGTTCTCTATTCCATTGAATGACCATATTTTCCCCGGAAACATGATACTCAAGTTTGCTGGGTAGGTGATTCTTGGTTTTAATCCCAGCTCCTTTGACCTCTGGAATATCATATTCCAAGCCCTTCAATCCCTCAGTGTAGAAGCTGCCAGATCCTGTGTTATTCTGATTGTGTTTCCACAATATTGAAATTGTTTCTTCCTGGCTGCTTATAATAGTTTCTCCTTGATCTGGGGATTCTGGAACCTGGCTATAATATTCCTGGGAGTTTTCTTTTTGGGATCTTTTTCAGGAGGTGATCTGTGTGTTCTTTCAACCTCTATTTTGCCCTCTGGATCTAAAACATCAGGGCAATTTTCCTTGAGAATTTCTTGAAGGATGATTTCTAGGTTCCTTCTTTGATCATGGCTTTCAGGTAGTCCAATAATTTTTAAATTATTTTTCTTGGATCTATTTTCCAGGTCAGTGGTTTTTCCCATGAGATATTTCACATTGCCTTCTATTCTTTCATTTGTTTGGATCTGTTTAACAGCATCTTGATTTCTCATAAAGTCATTAGCTTCCATTTGCTCCAGTCTAATTCTGAAGGAATAAATCTCCTCAGTGAGCTTTTGAGATTCTTTTTCCATCTGGCAAATTTGGCTTCTTAAGGTATTCTTCTCCTCATTGCCCTTTTGGGCCTCCTTTGCCATTTGAATTAGTCTATTTTTTAAGGTGTTATTTTCTTCAGTCAGGTTGTTGACTCTCATTTCATACTTTTCTTGAATCTTTCTAATTTCTCTTCCCAATTTTTCCTCCACTTCTCTTACTTGGTTTTCAAAATCCTTCTTAAGCTCCTCTATGGCCTATATCCAGCTCATATTTTTCTTGGAAGCTTTTGGTGCATGAGTTCTGACTTTGCTGTCTTCCTCCTGTTTCATGCTTTGATCCTTTTTGTCCCCAAAATAGGAGTCTAATATTGGATTGCTCTCCTCACTTTGTTTCCTTTGCTTACTCATGTTGCCACTCAATTACTTGACTTTTGAGTTTTTTGGCACAGTAAAACTCTGTTACCAGAGAGGGGAGCTTTGTACCAATTGCTGGGGTTTTTGCCACTGCTGGAGCTATTAGTTGGGTGCCCTCTCTGAAGCCTCCACACTCTGGCAAACTGGTCATGCTCTCCAGGACCTCCACCCTAGGCAGCGATCCAGATCCAAGCAGGTTAAAGCAAGAGCAATTACCCCTCAGACTGGTCACTTGGTACCCCTACAATCTGCAGGCCAGGAGCTCTGAAGCAGCCACATGGCGGCAGATGCATGGCCTGGTTGCCTCAGCAGCTTCTTCCTCCAGGGGGTAAAGACCAGACCACACTTCCAAACACCCAGTTCCCAAAGTCCACACTGCACTGACTTCTCACTTTGTCCTTATCATCTACGGTTTTATAACTCTGGAAACTGCCACAGCTGCTGGTGATCTGAAGTCCCTCCAGTGGGGGTCTGGTTGTGGCCGCCCTGAGGCTAAAACCTTGGCCTCACACAGGGCTGGGCTTGTCTCCAAGAGTGCTGTGCTGGCCCCTTCTTGCCAGCCTGCTGGGCTGTCTTCAGCGGGAGGTTAGCTTCTCTCTGTCATTTTGTGGGTTTTGTAGCTCCAAAGTTTGTTTAGAGTCATTTTTTACATGAATTGGAGGAGGTGGAAGCAGGAGTTGTGGGGAAGTCCTGTTTCTACTCTGCCATCTTGACTCTGTCCCCTCCCTTTCCAATCTTCTTAAACCTTAGTTCCCACCATGTACTTTGATCTTGTGACACTGGCATTCTGGACATTCCATGAACAAAGACACTCTTATCTCTCTCTCTTTTTTTTTTTTTGGAGGGAGGAAGGTAGGGCAATTGGGATTAAGTGACTTGCCCAAGGTCACACAGTGACACTCTTATCTCTTACCTCCAGATATTTGCTCTGACTCTCTCCCAGGCCTGGAATGCTCTCCCTCCTCTACTACTGATTTAGTCTCAACTAAAATCCCACCTTCTAGAGAAAGACTTCTTATTTCTAGTGCCTCCTCTCTACTAATCATTTCCTATTTATGCTGTATATAACTTGCTTAGTTACATACATTTGTTTGCATGTTTTCTTCCTATTAGATTATAAGCTTCTAGAGGGTAGAGACTGTTGTTTGCCAGCACTTAGCACAGTTCCTGGTATTTCATAGGAGAATAATAAATCTTTCTTAGTTGGTTGTATAATACAGATGCCAGGATGTGAATTAAAGTCTTCTGACTGTGTCCAATAAGACTTCCACTATATTATGATGACTCCCAAATAGAGATTTGATGGATGTTGACATGTGACTTCTGTCTCAGATACCCTCATTCTCCCTGCCCCAAAGGTTAGGTAAGGAGTGATATAAAATATATAGGAGTAGCTATGTGCCACAGATCAGAGTTTGGAGTCAGGAAGACTTGGGTTCCTACCATAAGCACATACTAGCTGTATGACCCTGGGCAAGTATCTTAACTGGGAATAATAATTGTGCCTACCTCACAGAATTATGAGGCTCAAATGAGATAATATGTATAAAACCTTTCTGAAAACATTAAAACACTATATAAATGTTTACTATATACATAATGGGGTTTGTTATGAGGAAGAAAGTGGAAGGGACTGGTGACCACAGAAACCCCCTCCTCCTAAACCTCTCAAACCCCAATAGTATCATCATACTTTCCTAGCATCTGGAGCAGGATCATTCATAATCAGTCATCATCAATACTGCCTGCCTCCTCCACATCTAGAGCATGTACATACCAGCAGGCTTAAGGTCAAGATTTGACTTTCACAGCTTATATAAATATTTGCTTGTTCTCCCATACTTTCAAGAACCATTGTGCTTTTGGCTTAGAATGGAAAGTAATGTAATAACCCTTTGCCTTTTATTTAGGGTCTTTTTTCCAATGAGCTCTGTGTACTTGCCAACATTGTCCTTAATCTCCTGTTGCATTCATCTAAGGAAGGTAAGGAGCAAATAAAATTGTATGGAAAGAGAAACTCAGGTAAAGAGAATTTTAAAAAAACACCCCCTGTCTATTTAGACTGTTTGGTGGGGCAAGGGTCCTGGACATCCAATCATCTGTTTGGATAATACCCCACTATTGTTCAGTCATCCACATGGCCAATGGTATTGATCTCAAAGTCAAACCATGAATCCAGCTGGAGGGTATTGGGTGGATATCTGTCACACACACCCAATAATATATCAGTCACTCTACACCTGTGGTATAAATAGTTGTAACATGGTATACGCACTTCAGAACAGACAGAGAACCCAAACAAAGCACTTTATTATTTCTCTTATTTGGCTGTTGAAGATAAATAGTCACATTTGAAACAGCTGTGTTCTAAGATAATTGGTAATGGATCATCAGAAAATTAGAGGGTTCTCTCTGAGTGTGTAAGTGTTTTAATTGCAGCTTAGGTGTGCAATTTTCTGGGACAAACTTTTGTTGATGGTATGTCTGATTTTTTTTGAGAAACCTCAAAGCCTTTCTGTGATATTGTCCAGTTTTTTTTGTTTCAGTTGTGTCAGACTCTGTAACGCCCATCCCCCTTTTTTTTTTGCAAAGATACTGGAGTGGTTTGCCATTTCCTCCTCCAGTTCATTTTACAGATAAGGAAGCTGAAGCAAATAGGGTATGTGACTTGCCAGGATCATGCAGCTAGGAAGTGTCTGAGGCAGGATTTGAACTCAGGTATTTCTGACTCCAAATTCAGTGCTCTATCCTCTGAGCCACTTATCTGCCCCAACATACATTTATTCAGTGACTATTATACACTTGGCACTATGCTAAGGGATGCAGTTATGAAGAATGAAATAATTTTTAATCTAAAGAAGCTTATTTGGGGTGGCTAGGTGGTGCAGTGAATAGGGCACTGGCCATGGAGTCAGGAGGACCTGAGTTCAATCTGGCCTCAGACATTTAACACTTACTAGCAAGTCACTTAACCCCAACTAGCCCTACAAAAAAAAAGCAAAAAACAAAATAAAAAACAAATAAAGCAGCTTATTTAGTCAGTCAATAAGCATTTACTAAATACCTGCTATCATAACACCAGGTCCTAGAGATAGAATATTAAAAATGAAACAGGGGTGGCTAGGTGGCACAGTAAGTAGAACACTGGTCCTGAAGTCAGGAGGACCTGAGTTCAAATCCAGCTTCAGACACTTAACACTTACTAGCAGTGTGACCTTAGGCAAGTAACTTAACCCCAATTGCCCTGCTCTCCCCCTTCCAAAAAAAGGCATAAAAAAAAAGAAACAGACCTTTCCCTCAAGGAGCTTAAATTCTATTGAAGGAGATGACATGTATATATATAGATATAGATATAGATATAGATAGATAGATAGATATAGATATAGATATATAGATATATACACATAGGTATATATATATATATATAGATATATGTATGTTAAATATAGAAAAAATAAATACAAGGTGACTTTGGAGGAGGAAGGCACTAGCATCAGGAAAGGCCTCATGTAGAAAGTGGAATCTGAAATGAACTTTTAAAGAAACTAGGGATACCAAGAGGCATAGGTGAGAGAGGAGGGCCTTCTTGACATTGGGGTTAGCCTGAACAAAAACATAGAGATGAGAGATGGAGTGTCATGAGTCAGGAACAGCAAAAAAGTTCATTTTGGTTGATTCTTCAGACTCAAAGATGAGTCATTAATGGTTGGATATCATCTTGGAATATTATCTCAGTAGAGTGTGTAGAGAGTAGTATTACCAAATTGTTGTTTGTTTGTTTGTTTGTTTTTTGGTTTTTGGAGGGCAATTGGGGTTAGTGACTTGTCCAAGATTACATGGCTAGTTTTTATGTTAAGTGTTTGAGGTCAGACTTGAACTCAGGTCCTCCTGACTCCAGGGCAGGTTCTCTGCACTCTATTCAATGTACCACCTAGCTGCCCCAAAGTATCACCAAATTGTTAATGGGATTTTATTTCTGAGAACAGTCTGGCATCAATAAAAACATTGCTCAGCCCTCCAAATGTGATCTAGTCTGTTACTTTCATTAACTGAACACATATTGGAGGTCTCTTTAAAAAGCAAAACAAAGGATAACTTTTTGGCTCCTCCTAATGATAATTTCATACTTCCAAAAGGTGGAAGAATCTGCAAGGGAAAATTCTAATCCTTTCCTAATTCTCCCCAATAAAAAAAAAGAATCAGAAGACAGTGGAGTAGAAACAGCATTTCCAAGGTGCTCTCCCACCAGACCACTTCCAAACCATGTAAAAGGGGACTCTGGACAACTTCTGGAGCCCCAGAACCCCCAGAACAACACAGAGAAGCTAACCTCCCACTGAGGACAGCCCAGCAGCTCTGCAGGGAGGGCCAATGCAGTGCTCTGGGAGCTGACAGCCCAGCACAGAGAGCCAAGCCCAGGTCCGCATGAACAGTGATTTTAGTCCCAGGGCGGCCGGGCCAGCAGCCTACTGGAGGGACCCCAGAACACCAGCAGCTGTGGCGATTCCAGAATTATCAACACAGACATGCCTAGGACAAAGTAAGAGGTTAGTGCCTTATGGATTTTGGGACCAGTATTTGGGGAACGCGTTGGCTTCCTCCCTTGGGGGCTAGAAGCCACTGAGGAGACACAGCACACTCGCCATTTTGCAGCTTCAGTGGCAGCATCAGTTCCTGGCCTGCGAACTGTAGGGAGATCCAACAATCAGTCTTGGAGGCTAATTGCTCTTGCTTTAACCTGCTTGGATCTGGATTGTGATCTGGGGGGAGGTCTGGAGTGGGTATCCAACTTGCCAGAACAGAAAGTTGTGAAGACCCCAACATTCAGGACGGAAGCTCCCCTGTCTGGTGGCAGAGTCCTACTGTGGCAACAAGCCCAAAAGTCAAGTAATTAAGTGGCAACATGCCTAGGCAAAGGAAACAAAATAAACAGAAAAATGCAACATTAGACTCCTATTTTGGGGGCAAAGAGGATCGAAGCAGGGAACAGAAGGAGGACTGTGAGGTCAGAAATCCTGCTCCAAAAGCCCCAAAGGAAAACATGAGTGGGTTACAGGCCATAGAGGACCTTAAGAAGAACTTTAAAAATCAAATAAGAGAAGTGGAGGAAAAATTGGGAAGAGAAATGAGAAGGATGCAGGAAAAGTACAAAATGAGAGTCAACAGCCTGACTGAGGAAAATAACACCCTAAAAATAGACTAACTCAAATGGCAAAGGAGGCCCAAAAGGGCAATGAGGAGAAGAATGCATTAAAAAGCCAAATTTGCCAGATGGAAAAAGAATCTCAAAAGCTCACTGAGGAGATTCATTCCTTCAGAGTTAGACTGGAGCAAATGGAAGCTAATGACTTTATGAGAAATCAAGATGCTGTTAAACAGATCCAAACAAATGAAAAATAGAAGGCAACGTGAAATATCTTATGGGACAAACCACTGACCTAGAAAATAGATCCAGGAGAGATAATTAAAAAATTATTGGACTACCTGAAAGCCATGATCAAAGACAGAGCTAGAAATCACCCTTCAAGAAATTCTCAAGGAAAATTGCCTTGATGTTTTAGACCCAGAGGGCAAAATAGAGGTTGAAGGAATTCACAGATTTCCTCCTGAAAAAATCCCAAAAAGAAAACCCCTGGAATATTATAGCTAGGTTCCAGAATTCCCAGATCGAGGAGAAAATACTACAAGCAGCCAGGAAGAAACAATTTCAATATTGTGGAAACACAATCAGAATAGCACAGGACCTGGCAGCTTCTACACTGAGGGAACGAAGGGCATGGAATATGATATTCCAGAAGGCAAAAGAGCTGGGATTGAAGCCAAGGGTCACCTACCCAGCAAAACTGAGTATTTTGTTTCAGGGGAAAATATGGTCATTCAGTGGAATAGAGTACTTTCAAGCATTCTTGAGGAAAAAACCAGAATTGAATAGAAAATTTGATATCCAGACACAAGAAGCAAGAGATGCCTGAGAAGGTAATCAGGGAAAAGAAATCAAAAGGAACTTATCAAAGTTGAACTATTTACATTCCTACATGGAAAAACAATAACTGTGACTGATGAAACCTTTCTCAGTATGAAAATAGCTGAAGAAGGGTATATGGGCAGATGAATACATATGTGAATGTGTGTATATATGTTTACAATTATACATGAATAGTGGTCACAGGTTGAATTCGATGGGAAGGGATGATACTTAAGGGGTGAAGTTATGAGGTGAGAGAGGAAAGTGGCAAGAAGAGATGGGGAGAGACAGGGTAGGGTAAACTATCTCATGTAGAAGAAGCAAGGGGAAGTGGCTGCAGGAAAGGGGAAGTACAGGAAGGCAAAAAGGCAAAACCGTATTCTCATTGAATCTGGCTCAGGGAGAGAATGATATACATACTAAATGGGATATCTCACCCTGCTGGAGAGTAGGGGGAAGGGGGAGGAGAAGGAGGGGGATGATGGAGGGGAGGGCATTTTGGGGGGAGGGGAGGGGAGGAAATACCCACTATCAAAGGGGGACAGGATCAAAGTAGGGAATGGACCAGGTCGGGGGTGGGATGGGTGGGAGGGAATTATAAGCAGCCTTTTACAATATATCTACTCTGGTAATGTTTTGCATAGCTATACATGTACAACACATACTGAACTGCTTATCTTCCCAGAGGGAATGGGTGACAAGGGAGGAAGGGAATGGATCTGAAATTCGAGGTTTTAAAATTAAATGTTTCAAATATATATAAATACTATTATTTAAAAAAAAAGAATCAATCGTTGGGAGGCAGAAATAATGGTAGCCTTGTGAGGTTTCCTGGTGCATATTAAAAGCCTAATAAATGCTTATTGACCTAACTTGTTAGCTTTAGGATTTTGAATAAAAGAAAGGAAATACACACATATAAACACACTTGTAGGATATATAGGCATATATCCTAGATTTTGGGAGAGTCAGTTTCAGAGGGTTCTGAGTAAAGGTAAGGATGGACTAAAATTATATGAGAGAAATCAGTCTATGATGAATAGAAAGCTATCAAGAGTAAGGTTCTGAAGACACAAAGAGTAAAAATTCTGATGAAGAAAAAGTGAGTAGTTATTTAAATGTAGGCCCAATCTCATAACATGAGAGTCAATAGAGATAAATGTAAAGTCTTATATCTGAGTTAAAAGACCTCATGTGGTTTCTATGGGAACAGGGAGGGTGGAGGAATGGTCATGTTCCCTGAAGGTCTATTGTTCCTGGCTAAAACAAAGAATTTCTGCTGGCCAATTATCATTTATTTATGTAATCAAGTCTATGGAAGATCTATTGATGGGATTAGAAAAGGGTTAAATAGACATTTGAAGCTGCCCAGTATATATCTGAAGCTTAATTAAAAGTCATTGAGGAGTGTCAACGCAATTAGGTGGCACAACTGATAGAACACTGGGTCTGGAATCAGGAAGATTGTTCTTTGTGAGTTCCAATCTGGCCACAGATACTTACTTTGTGATCCTGGGCAAGTTATTTAGCCCTATTTGCCTCAGTTTCTTCATCTGTAAAATGAGCTGGGAAAAGAAATGGCAAATCACTCCAGTATCTTTGCCAAGAAAACCCCAAATGGGTCACCAAAATTAAGAAATGACTGAACAACAACAAAAAGAGGAATACCAATGTTTCATTCACTGGGAGAGAGCCATAATAAATGTAAGACAGAAACAGAACATTTAAGAAGGCAAGTAAACATAGAATAGGCCCTATCGGATCTAGACTCCAGCCCAAGAGGATCAATTTCTGATCCTTTAATATCAACAAGAATAACAAAGGAGTATCCATGTGTTCTTGATGCTCCTTTTTCTGCTAATTAAACTATTAGACAGAAGGGTCTTCAATAAGAACTGAGAAAAGATAGGAACCTAGAATGTCCAAATGGCAGAAATGGAAATAATTTCAATTTAAGTGTAATTTCATTTTTAATTTTCTTATTATTTATTTTAATTTAATTGTAAAATTTTAATTTAATAATTTAAATTTAAAATAATTTTTTGGGCCAAATAAATGAGAAAGATCTTATGACACAGGGACTGTCATCAATGTGAGTTATGAACTTTTCCTGGGGAAATGCCTATTATGAATATGATATGATCAAAAGGATGAGCAGATCTCTCTCAATGATAAGGACCTACCAGGAGTCAACAAACTGTAGCCTACAGGCCAGATATTATTTAAAATGTACAAATCACTCTTAGCTTACTTTCTAGCTGCATAAAAAGAATCAGCAGGTCAATTTGGCCGTAGTCTGCCAATGCCCAAATTAAAAGGACGATGAAACAAACTCTACAGATTTGAAGAGTATTCCTATCTTGCCACTACCAACCTCATTCTTCTCATTTGTCTGAGTAATTTAATTCCACCTTCTAACAGATGATTATTTAATATTTAGTATTATATTTGGCAGTGTGGAGTAGTGGGCAAGGAGCTGCCATTACATATAGGGGCCACTTGACCATGGGCAAGTACTCTTGGCCAGTGGTGCCAAACTCAAATAGGAATGGGGGCCTCTAAATTGTGCATAAGGATCCCTGTAGCTACATACTGACTCAGAAAACCCACATATTAATTTTATTTGTATTTTTATTGCATTTTTATTTATTTTGTCAAATATTTTCCAATTGTATTTTAATCTGGTTGCATTAAGCTTGGGAACGTAGTAGGCCACATGTGGTTTGAAGGCTCTTGTTTGGCATCTCTGCTCTGGGTAACTCTTTAAGACTTTAAAGTTCAGAGAAAATACTACCCTGCACTGGTAGAGGGAGTTTCTTCACCAGGAACTCCCTAATACCTTTTAAATCCTATGTCGGGTCCCGAATCCTATATGGAATGAAAATTAGTTTTAATATATCTGATTAGATTTTTACTCTGCTATCTAAAAGTGAACTTATTTGATAAAACTAAGTGGGCACAATTATTATTCAGGTATAGCTATGACCATTAATTGATGGCCAGTGTGACCACACTATTAAAGCAGTGACATTAATATTGATAATTATGTTTTTCTGAATGCAACTAACATAGAATGTCAAATGCTGGGAGGCAAATACATGTATTTTTTCTTATTTATGTAGATGATCAGGACATACATTAAATTGGACTGTTACTATTTTTTGGTAGTATAAGTAAGTTTCTGTTTTAATAGCTTATATTCAAATTGTTCCAGGGCTCATTTGAATTTGATCAGTATATAGTCATAAGTTTTGGAAAATATTATAAAGATGTGCTATTAATAATAATACCTAGCATTCATATTATATTATGAAGTTTACAAATAACTTTGCAAAACCTATCTCATTTGATCTTAAAAAATAACTCTTTGAGGCTAGATGCTTTTATTGTTCCTGTTTTGCAGATAAGAAAACAACCTGGCAAAGGTGAAGTGACTTGCTTATAGTCATATAGCTAGTAAAGATCTGGGGCAGGATCAAAATGCACATCTTCTGGATTTCAAGTCTAGCAATTTACTTGCTCTGTTACCTCACTACCTCTATTAATGGTTAGGGCGGGTTTTTGTTTGTTTGTTTGTTTTTAAGCAGTATTTGTGATACCTAGATTGTGATATCTCTATATGTAGTATTCTCTGCATTGAGCCCTGTTTGATTTATTAATTGGACTTATATTGTAGGGTTAACATAACTGCCACTAATTGACACAGAGAAAATCTATATGCTCCTATTACAGTCCTGAAAGAGTCTAGTATTTGGATAATAAACAGATAGTGTGCTTAGATTATAAACCAAAGGCAGGATATACAAAGAATTTGAATCTACATTGGGATCATGGGAATGAGTGGGGGAATCCCTGATTGCTTAATAGTTAAGGTTTAAGTTTTTCTACCTACTCAGTATTGGAGTATTCTTTGATGCTATTATTTTACTCCTTGCTGATGTTAATTTGTTTTGTTGAATACTGATATCTGACTGTAATTGTAAACTGTAGAACTGTCAACTGCAGAACTCATTGTGTAGGGTGGAACCCTTTAGGTTTGTATGCCTACTTACTATTTGCTTGTAAACTTATTTTGATCTTGCTTCCTGTACATTGGTTAGAAGATCAAGTTGGAGCTAGAAATTATTATTATTATTGAGGCAGGGATGATGATGAATCAGCAACCCACCAACAAGGCAAGATTGTCTCCAGTCTGCTTATCGAGTCCTACATAATGCAGCCATAATAATGACTAAATAGTACAGCTGTCTACTGAATCAGTCTTGGGTAGCTGAAGTGAAGCAGCGGGAAGGATTGAAGAAGCAGCCTTGTAAAGACGTTGGCTAGATTTTTCTAAATCCTTCCATTGTGTTCCTCTCTTGGAACATTGGATTGACCATCATCCTGCCTGTTACTCCATTTGAATGGTTATAGTAATGTGCAGACATATTGCATGAACTAGTGATTCTGAATCTAAAACTCTCTAGGATCAGAACAGGATTAACTCCACAGGGTTACTCCTTCATTTCCAGGCATAACAATGTCAGCCCAGCCTATCACTTGGACAGCTGGTTCCCTTATGACTTTAGCCTATTAGCCAGCTACAAGGTAAAAGATAATGAATGAGGAATCGGTGAGGAAGAGGTAAAAGAACTCTGGATTTAAATTCAGAATACCAATTTTCAAATTCTAGTTGCACTACTTACTATCTGTGTGTGTGTGTATACGTACACACACACACACACACACACACATATATACATATATACATACACACACATATCCTTTGAGCCAGCAAAACCGCTATTGGTCTGCTTCCCAAGATGATCAGGGGAAAAGGAAAAGAACCTATATGTTCTAAAATATTCATAGGAGCTCTCTTTGTGGTAGCAAAGAATTGGAAATTGAGAGGATGTCCATCAATTGGGGAATGGCTAACCAAGTTGTTATATATGATTGTAATGGAATACTACTGTGCTATAAGAAATGATGAGTTAGTTGATTTTAGAAAAGCATGGGAAGACTTCCATGAAGTAATGAAGAATGAAATGAGCAGAACCAAGGGAACAGTGTATATAGTAACAGCAATATTGTTCAAAGAACAACTGTGAACAGGCAGACACAGAGAGAGAGACAGAGAGAGAAATAGTGGCCTTTTCTGGTTTGGAGTAGTGAGGGAGGGAGGGAAGGAAGAAGAGAGCAATTTCCAAATGTGATAAAAATTTTAAACAACCAAAAAAAGAGAGAGAAGATGCTGGACACTCCTCTGGATGCCCGAGGCGTGGGGAATAAGGTATAGTCCTCTTCATCTTAAGGTGTAGGCATAGCAACTATTGTAGCAAGGCATTATCTAGAGGGAAATAGTAAGTCTAGGGATACATCTCAGTATCCACAATGGGTTGCTTTTGCCTAACACCTCTGGTAGGTGTGCCCAGATGGAAAAAGAAGAAAATGACTAGATAACTCAGTATCTGTTGGCAAGTCTCTGACGAGAATCCTATTGCGCATGACATCATCACTGCTGACAACTGATGATACGGGACAGTTCTTTCAACCAGAGGCAGAAACTAAGGATAAGTAGCCAAGGAGAAGCTACAATGATGGTTGGACTCTACAGAGATAACAGCTTTAAGCTACTTCTCCCTTGTAGAAATCCTTCCAGGGAAATGCCAAAGACAATGATCCCACTAATGACTCAGGCATATCTGTCTAGTCCTTTGGTTTGTATCTTATTAGCAACTCTTGTGTTAGTGTGGTTTTATGCTTTTTTATTACTCAGGAAGATTTCCTAAGAATCAACACTAAATAACTAGAATGAGCCTCAGTGGAAGGAATGATTAATTTCCTCGGTGTAGGAGAGAAATAAAGAAAGCCATCTCTTCAGACCTTCTCCTTCCTTGCATAGAGAATGAGAGAGGTACAAAGAAACATGAATAATAATGGATAATACAAAAGGAACTGTATATACAGCTGTGTGAATCCTTGTCTAGATTACTCCTGACTACTATAATTAAAAAAGGTTGGGGATCTGTTAATAAATTTGAAAAACAAAACAAACAAAAAAATCTAGCTTCTTTTGTCCTTTTGAGTACAGGATGGTGCTGCTCCTATAGACTCCTATAGACTCCTATAGACTGTAATTCTAGACAATTCTAGGTTTTCCTGGATCTATAATTGTGTACAACTCTGCTTTTCAAGGACCATTACAATTCAATAAATATCTATTACACACCTGCTATATGCCCGGCTCTGCAATAGGCCCTGGGGATGCAAAGACAGAAATGAAACAGTTCTTGCCCTCAAATGGGTAACATTCTACTGGGACCAAAATGGCAGAGAATTGAGTGGTCAGCAGAACTGATTGGCACTTGTATCCTTGTGTCTTTGGGTGTAACATTGATGCTTTTTATATGATCAATAAAGCCTCTAGAGTTTGATTTAAGTTGTATGAACTCCATTTCTAATCCTTGAGATCTAAAACTGCTTTGAGTGCTTTTTCAACCATACCTCAGAGAACAGCTTTCAAGACTCTAATTTATTTTACTGAATCAAACTTAAAAAAAAAAAGTCAATGAACAACAAATGCAGAAGAACCTTATAGTCTCTGCAACCTTCAGCCTATTGTGTGACCATAATGTTATTTTCTGCCACATGAAATAACATATAAAAGCCTTTTGTATGTATCCTGGATTAACTCTGTGTCTATAGGGATCATACTGTATTGTCCATCTAGTTTTCTTTTTCTTTTCTATTTTGAAGTTTCTTTTTTTTAAAACTTTATCTTTATTTTATTGATAAATGTTGATTTAATATAGTGGGCAAATATAAATTTACAAAGCATGCTTCCTGAAAAGAATTAAGCAAAATAACTCTAGAGAACAGCTATAATTGATGGTGCATGCAAATGTTTGTTAAAAGAAAGATTGAAGTTTAACCTTAATAAGGAAGTCCCATTGTGTTGTCTATTATGTTTAACTTGAGTGAGTTCTATTGCTGCTTAATGCCCTTTTGTAAAATGAACATTGAAAAAAATAACATTAATCTATTTTCTTTCCCTCCCACTCCCACCTAACTGGGGGAAAAAAAGAAAGAAAAACAAATTTCCCATAACAAATATAGTCAAGCAAAAAAAAAAAAAAACCTCTCATGATCTGTGCTTGCAAAATACATGTCTCATTTTGCATCTTCACCTGAGATCCATCATCTTTTAGTCTAGAGAAAGAAGATATCTAGAATCACAGATGGTCATGTCTATGTTTATAGTTCTTCAGCTTGACTATATATATAATGTTATTGATATTTTATATATTATTCTCCTAATTTTTCTCATTTCATTCCTTAGTTTATAAATGTCCTTAAAATTGTTCATCCTTATGATAATGACATTATAGTATAAATTTTTCTTTTGGTTCTGTTCACTGAGTTTTGCATCAATTCATATAAGTCTTTCCTTGTGTCTTTGAAATAATTTATTTCCTCATTTCTTCCGGCACAAATAATAATCCATCAATTCACATACCACAATTTGTTCAACCATTCCTCACCTAGTTTTTCCCCCCACATTTCCACATTAGTCATCTTGTGAAAGAGAACACAGACAAATAACCCCAAGAAAAATAAAGAGAAAAAATTTAAAAGTATGCTTCAATCTGCATTCAGATTCCATTAGTTCTTTCTCTGGAAGTGGATAGGGTTTTTCATCATAAGTCCTTCAAAATTGTTTTGGATCTTTGTATTGCTGAGAATAGCTATGGGCTGGGATTTGAACCCCCAGGATGGAATTTTCTGGCCCCTGCCTTGGTTAGGGACATGATCTTGCTACTAGAGGCAGGAGAGAGCTGAGCTCCTATTATTCTTTTTAATACCCGGAATTCATTCATTGGTGTCTAGAAAAGTTTAGTCCATGCTACTACCAATTTTGCTAATTCTACTTCTCTTTCCATTATCTTAGGAATGGCTTTATCTCCAGATTAGCTGAGAGGGCAGACTAAAAGGGAGCAGTAATAGCTACTTTGCTCCACTAATTCACAAAATCTAAAAAGAGTATCAGACTGAGTAAAGATCAGGAAATCTAAGGAGAAACCACACTGGGTTATCTTTATATCACAAGATCAAAATTTGGCTCGTTGGCAGTATAAAAACTGTGGAAGAGTCTTGAGCCAAGATTGAGGACTCAGTCCCTAGAACCAGACCATCAGTTCAAGTGCCCCAGAAAGGATTATGGCCCAAGGTCCAGATTTTAGCTGGGACCTGAAGGAAGCCAAGGAGGCTAGAAGATGGGGATGAAGACAGAGAGTTCTAGACATGGGGGACAGTGCAGTTAAAATCTCAGTTCAAGGCTCTGGCTAAGAGTGGCAGGCTCTAATAGGTGGGCCCTTATGTCAGATTCAGTCCCAAGAGCTCCTGATAAAAATAAGTCAGCAGCTCAGGGTTGCCCAGCATGGATCTGAGACAGCCCTGTGCCTAGAACAGGACTCATTAAAATGTTGATGGTAGACTCAGCCCCCGGCCCAGACAGGGCTAGTCCAACAGCATGTTTTTCTTTCTTTCTTTTTTTTTTTTTAAGCAATTGGGGTTAAGTAACTTGCTCAAGGTTACACGGCTAGTCATTATTTGTGTGTGGGTGCTCATTTTCTGAGGCCGGATTCGGTCTCTGGTCATCCCAACTCCGAGGCCAGCGTTCTTACTCACTGCGCCACCTAGCTGCCCCTAAACAGCATGTTTTTCAGAAGCTTCTGAGCCTTCCAGATAGATGACAGGCCTGTGATCTAGGATCTGCAGGTCTCCCTTAGATCCAAGGTTTTTCCTAGACCCAAACCAGGATCCAGTGACTAGGAAGTCTAGTAGGGCAGCAATCAGTCCATGCTCTGGAATTGAACACAAAGGGTCCACTAAAATTTTTTAGCTCCCAGAATCCAGGTGCCCCTTTGAGCCTTGAAGAATTTAATAACCAAATAACCATTTAATAACCAAAAACATGTCCCAAACTGAACTCATTCTACTCCTCACCCCCACCATCATCCTCCTTCTTCCTAACTTTTCTGTTATTGTCAGAATTACCACCAAAGTCTGGTGCCTTTCAGTCACCCAGGCAGCTAGATTGCATGGTGATTAGAGCACTGGGCCTCGAGTCAGGAAGACCTGAATTAAAATTTAATTTCTGACATTTAACAGCAATGTAGGCAAATGACAACCTCTGTCTGCCTCAATTTCCTCAAATGTAAAAAGGGGATACTAATAGCACCCCTTTTCCAGAGTTATGAGGATCAAATGGGAAAATACATATATATTTTTGCTTTTTGGAGGGCGAATGGGGTTAAGTGACTTGCCCAAGGTCACATAGCTAGTAAGAGTTAAGTGTCTGAGGCCAGATTTGGACTCAGGTCCTCCTTACTCCAGGGCCAGTGCTCTATTCACTGTGCCACCTAACCTCCCCTGGGAAAATATTTTTAAAGGACTTATCGCAAGGTAAATACTATATCAATGTTTATTCCCTTCTTCTTTTTCAGATACTGAACCTAATTGTCATCCTCGACTCCTCACTCTCCCTCTCTGCCCAATATCCAATTTATTGCCACATCTTGTATATTCTTCCTTAGTATCATTTCTGATGTATGCCCCCTCCTCTATTCTGACACTCCCACCTCCTGTTCTAGGTCTCCTCACCTCATGCCTATGCTGTTGCAAAAGCCTTCTAACTGACTTACCTTGCCTCACGTCCCTCCCCACTTCAGCACATCCCTCTCTCAGCTGCTAAATTGATCTTCCTGAAGCACAGATAGGATCATATCACCCTTATCATCAATAAATGCCAGTGGTTTCTTATCACATTCAGGATCAAATATGAAATCTTCAGCTTGGCATTCAAAGCCCTTCATAACCTGGTCCCCTAAAAACTTCCCAATCTTTTTTTGCTTTTTGGAGGGGGAAGGTAGGGCAATTGGGGTTAAGTGACTTGCCCAAGGTCACATGGCTAGTTTTTTGTGTTAAGTGTCTGAGGTCCTTTGAACTCAGATCCTCCTGACTCCAGGGCCAGTGCTCTTTTCACTGCCACCTAGCCACCCCAAACCTTCCCAATCTTAAATATTACTTCTCCTGCCCAGTCTGTCCGACTTCATGTTTGTTGTTTCCGTGACATTATCTATCAATCTCATCTTCTCCCATCCCCTTTTCTTTTGCCTTCCTTTATCCTCAACATCTTTTCAATGTCTCTTCCAATGAGTCCCATTTCCTCATGTGTTCAATTTAAGCTTCACCTTTAGTACTTGACCTTCCAATGAATAGCCTGAATTAGTTTCTTTAAGTATTGACTGATTTGATCTCCTTGCTGCCCAAGAGACTCTCAAAAGTCTTCTCCAGCATCACAATACGAAAGAGTTGATTCTGCAGTGGTCAGCTTTCCTTATAGTCCAATTCTCACAGCCATACATTAATACTGGAAAAACCATAGGGGCATTGAAGACATAAAATCAGAAGATAATAACTCCAAAACATTTATAAACAAAGCCTAAGGTGGGAAAAAAAAACATGATTTGGTCACAAGGTTAATTAGAATTACTAGAAACAATAAATCAAGAGGGGTTTTTTTTATCAGTTTAAATTTAGAGTCAGAACAATTGAGAAAAGAATTAGAAAAGAAATAAGGACTTTGGAAGTAAGAGTTGGAAAGAGAACTCATAGTTTAGCATAAAAGATACAAAAAGTTAATGACTATATTAGAATAGAATTGGAAGAGAAGCAGGTAACTGGGGGGTGGGGATCTTTGCCCCAAGTTTCTTTGATAAGAAACTTTTCCAAGATAGAATTTAGGAATAGATTCGATGATAAGAAACTGATTGACATTTATAAGAAGAGCCATTCCCTAAACTGATAGTCAATGGATAGGAAGAGTCAGTTTTCAAAGGAAATAATCCTTACTGTTAAAAGCCATATTTTAAAAAATGTCCGAATCACTAATGATTAAAAAAATGAACACTCAAACTACCCTATGGTTCTACCTTCTACCCATCAGTTTGGTCATGTTGACAAAAAAGGAAAATGACATGTTGGAAGGGTTGTGGGAAAATAGACACATTAATTCACTATTAGTGGAACTGTGAATTTGGTCCTACCATTCTGGAAAGCAATTTGGAACTATGTCCTTAAAGTCATTAAACTTCACATACCCTTTGACCTGGCAATGCCCCTATATGGCCTATATCCCAAAGAAATGAAAGAAAGATGAAAAGGACCCATAGGTACACACATATTTATAGTGTTATCTTTTATTAGTAGCGAAGGGCTGCCTGTCAAGTGGGAAATGGCCAAACAACTTATGGTTTCTAAATGTAATGGAATACTACAGTGCTATAAAAAATGATGAAATGGGGCATTTCAGTGAAACCTGGGGAAAATGATGCAGAGTAAAGTCAGTACAACAAGAACAATTTTTACAAAAATAACAAAGTAAAAACAAATAACTTTGAAAGAGTGGCAGAGTATATGTCATACCATAGTAGAGAGATTGCTGGCCTGGAGAGTGAGGAGATCTAGTTTTTGTTATACTTCTGCTGTGTGACCTTGGGTAGATCACTTGCCCTTTCTTGGTCTCAACTACCCCATCTGTATGATGAGAAAAATGGACTAGATGATTTCCAAGGTCTTTCTTTCATTGTTCCAAAGTCCTAAGATTTCATGAGTTTGGATAGTTTTTAAAAAGTACATTAATGTGGGGGTTTTAACCAAATACAGAAAATAAAATCATGAACATCCTGTCTTCAAGCAGAACTGAAAGTGGGTGTGGCTTATTGTTGTGGATTTCAGGAAGAACACAAGTCTGAGTTTCAAGGCCAATTATTGGATCTAACACCTAAGCTTAAGTCTATGTTCATTTTGCTCTATAAATCCTTCTTAGAGCAGATTATGATTATGTTGAAACCACAGAAACTCTTTTCTCAACAGTTTTCTAGAGCCAGTGATATTTAGATTAATTGTCTCAGATTTTTGCTCCAATGGCAGATATATATTCCATTTAATTCTTTAATATTAGAGGTTAAAATACCTCCAGGTGAAGTAATATGATGGCAATACTTGAGTTCATTGAATGAAAGGTTTCATATTAATGTGTATTCATAGTCTCATTTTAAGGAGGTGAATATGCCAGGTTGTTAGGTAAAGTTTTTTAGATTAGCTTGCATGTTTTAAATTAAAAGGACAATACTTTTTAAATGCCAATAAAAAGTTAATCAAGCTACTACAAAATAATTAGTGTGGGAGGAACCAACTAGAATTTGAGAGTTGACCTACTTTCCCAGGGATGGATAGATTTCAACAGAACTATGATTTGAACTATTTCCATATGAAAGAAATCACATTAATCACAAATTCATTTTTGCCTATGAGTGCATATTTGTCAAAACCAGATAAAACAGAAAGGAACAAAAACAGGCAGGCAGAATCCACATGTACCAGAGGGAGCTGGAACAAATCTTACTAATTATCTCTCTATCTCTTTCTATATCTTTTCATCTGTGTATGAAGTATAATGCCTATCACTGTATAGTCACAGTCCAATCAATCTAAGTTGAGCACTTCAATATTCCTTCTTGCAGGGGGGCTGATTTCTCCTCTCACTTTCTTTTTGCCAATACTGACATTGATTAGACAGGGGAGGGGTGGGTGGCATGCTCATCAGAATGGATTTACCGAAATTTTCTGCCAAGAGAGGGAAGTCACATTGATTACAGTCTTCATGTGAAGAAGTGCTGCAGAAAGCCAGTCATTGGGACTGACTTTTCCTTTATTTCTCCTTCTTCTCCAGTGTAGCCCAGGGATCCTCTAGCTGAACTGGCCTAGACATAGCAATATCCCCATCTCAGGGACAATTGAGGAGGAAGTTCATGAGCACCATAGCATCCATTTGCATTCTGGGGCTCTGGAATGAAGTTGTTAGAGAAGCAGATGGGTGAGACAGATGGGTAAAGCTTACTCATTCAACACTGTAATTGGGAGGGCAAATAGTTTCCATTTGGCTATGGTAGTAAATGGGAAACTGAGTTGACCTCGGTGGTGTCATTTGAACCATTTACAGTTGGGTATGTTTTCCTGTGGCATGGCCAGATAATGTGTATCAGATTTCTCTGGCTCAAAAACAACGACTTAATGAATTGCTGGGGACGTAATTTCACTTTAGAGGAGCAAGAAACAGGGTATAACATGTTTGATGTCCCAATTCACCTTGACTTTCGAGAAATTCATGCCAATTTTAATATTTATTGTCATAAGCCTTCCCTCAAGAAAGCGGAAGGAGTCATGATTAAATTTGAAAACTAGTTTGTATTTAAAAGTATCAAAAGGGAAATGCTAAGATAATATCTGTTTCCCTTAAAAAAATTAATGTGTGAATTCTATGAAGGTCCTTAAGAAGTCTGGTAGTCCATAAGCATTTATTAAGTGCTTACTATATGCTAGTTACTCTGCTAACACCTGAAGATTCAAAAGAAGGGAAAAAAATACAGTCTTTCTCCCCAAGGAGCTCACAACCAAATGGGGAGATAACATACAAATAATTAGGTACATAAAAATATACTGTGTAAGAGGAATGGAATTTCACAGTGAAGACAGTGGGGAGGGGAGAAGGGTTGGGCTATGAAAGAGCTTTTGCAGAAGATGGAACTTCAGCTGTCTTGTATGAAGCCAGGGAAGGGGGTGGGGGCAGAAACGAGGAGGGCGAGAGCATTGCAGACGTTGGGTTTATCCAGTAAAATGGCATGGATTTGGGACATGGAATGTTAGACCAGAAGCTGGATCATAGAATATGTGGAAGGTAGGGAAGCCTAAGAATACTAGAAAGATAAGAAAGGGCAGGTTGTGTAGGACTTTAAATGCCAAAGAGAAGGTTTTGTATTTGATTATTAAGGTAATTGGAGGAACTAGAGTTTCTTGAGTATGGAGTATGACATTGTCAGGCTTCCACTTTAGGAAAATCATTTGGATAACTGAACAGAGGAGGGATTATAGTGGTAAGAGACAAGTCTGGAGACCAACCAGAAAACTATTGTTGATAGCATAGGTATGAGATTATGACAGCTTACTTTGTGGTGACATCTATATGAGTGGAGAGGAAGGGATGCAGTCTAAAGAGGTTGGGAAGTTAGAAATGACTAGACTTGACAACAGATTGGTTATGTGGGATGAGTGTGAAAGAAGAGTAGTGGATGACAAGTTTGCAAGCCTAGGTGACAAGGACAGTGGTATTCAGATAGTAATAGGGAAATTTGAAAAAGAGAAGGATTTACCTTGAAAGATGAGTTCTGTTTTGTACGTATTGAATTTGAGGAGCCTATGAGACATCCAATTTGAGATATCCTAAAAGCAGTAGGTGATACAGGACCTGACCTTAGCAGAAACGTTAGGATTAGACACATTGGTCTTCATAGAAATGATAATTGAAGTTGATGACATCACCAAGTGAAATAATATGGAGGGAAAAAAGAAGAGGGTCCAGGACAGAGTCTTGGGGGACACCCATAACTAGTGAGTATGACATGAATGAAGATCCAGCAAAGAAGACAGAGAGGTAGGAGAAAACCAGGAGAGAACAAAGTCATGAAAATCTAGAATGGAGAGAGGGTGACCAATAGTGTTAAAGATGGCACAGAGGTAAAGAAGGATGAGAACTGATAAAAGGTCATTAATTTTGGCAGTGAAGAGATTATTGTTAACTTTGGAGAGATTGGTTTCAGCTGAAGGTTCAGGTAATGTTACAGAGGGTGGAGAAGCAAGAAAGAAGACATACAGGCACCTAGTGTTGATGACTTTCTCAAGAAGTTTAGATACAAAAGGGAGCATAGATACAGAATGATAGCTAGCAGTGATGATAGGTCAAGTTGTTTGATTGGTGTTTTCATGCTTTACTACTGTCCACACATTCTATGGTTTAACTACAGTAGCACACACAACAATCTGTATCCCAACTCCATGACTTTTAACTGGATAAATCCAGTGCGTACAATGCCCTCCCTCCTCTGCCTTGCTTCCTGGCTTCCTTCAAGACAGCTCAGGTTCCATCTTCCAACAGCAGAGGGTTTATTTTTTAAGGATGGGAAAAATGTAGGTATGTTTGTAGGGAAGCAGAAAGTAAATAGGGAGGGATGGAAGATTAGAGATTGGAGGTGATAGTGGACATAATCTGCTGGAGAAGACAGAAAAGGAGGTGATCAAAAGTACATGTAGAAAAATATGTCTTGACAAGAAGGACAGTCTCTGCACATGAGACAGGGATGAAGGAAGAAATAATGGGAAAGGATGTTTATGTGAGGTGGCATGAAGAGGAAGTTCCCAGCAAGTAGCCTCAATTATTTTTTGGTGAAGTATGAATTAAGGCTCTCAGATGAGAGACTGGACAGAGTGGGTGCTGCAGGAGGCTTGAAGAAGGATAAAAAAAAAAGTTGGGAGATGCTATGGTAAGTGAGATAGTGAAATGATTAGAGAGGTCTAAGAGGACTATCTCGAGATTCCAGTTGGGATTACTTAAGCTAAATTTGGACTGGACTCAGCATGGTTTTGTGATTTTTCTCCAGCTTCACTCATTCAGCACATGAGTAAGAGTGAAAGAGACAGATCGTAGGAGTAATAGACAAAGGAGGAGCATCAGAAGAGGGGTTAATGTTCTTTCTTCTTTAAAAGGAGAAGACTAAGCAAAATGAATAACTTGCATTGTTCTGTGTCCATTACTCCATTTCTTCACACACACAGTCCAGAATCATTCTTCTCTATTGACAAAGTTCTTCTAATTTTATATACCTTTGAGCCTAATTCCCTACTAAAATGATGCCTATTAAAGATAACCTTGTACCTCTAATACTTGAGTATTTCTGCATCTTGTTTTGCTTTATTTGAAATTATTCCTGTTTGGAAACTTTGAAGGTGAACAGGGGAAAAAATATCAAGTTTTAAAGTTGTATTCCCACAGCCACATGTTAATTTCCCTATAAAAGAAATGAAGAGACCTAGTATTGTCAATTAGGCATCTAATAAGCATTTATTGAGTGCCTACTACATGCAAAGCACTGTGCTAAACTCTGGGGATACAAAGAAAGGTAAAAGACAGTCTCTGCTCTCACGGAGCTTATAGTCTAATAGGATAGACACCGAGAAAACTATGGACGAAAAAGGTATAGTAAGGTTAAATGGGAAATAATCAGTAGAGAGAAGGCAATAGAATTAAGGGGATTGAGAAAACTTTCTACAAAAGGTAGAATTTTAGCTGTGATTTGAAGGAAGCCAGCAAAGCCAGAAAGGGGAGATGAGGAGGGAGAGCATTTCATCTGTTGCCAGAGAAGAGTTGAACAAATGCCCACGCTTGCTTCTCTGGTCTTAATAACAACCTATAAAGATATTTATGCCCAGATAAATAATATAGTGTGAACCAAGGACCACGAAGAGTGGTCCTATGATAAATACTACACATAGTCCTTGGAACTTTACTGAAGTTCTTATTCTAGGGAAAAGTAAATGGTGTGGTCATCTGATTGGCATCCCAGAGTGAGTTGCCACTAGATTGATGATGAGGATGATTATTTTTTTGCCTTGGAGATGAAACATTTTGCCTGGATAATTTTTCCTAATGGTGTTGAGATTTACATGTGTGTTTATTTTTATTAGGCATGTACTGATCTGACTTGGTGTTGTTTTGCTGGCAGCCATTTCCATGAGAGAGATCACTGATTCATAACAGCAGAATTTCAGGTGATTCATCTGATCCATTAATCAGAAGCGTCCTTCTGCTTATGACCTCCTATGGCAGCAAGTGGCCTCTTCCTGTTTAACGGGACCTGGGTCACTTGATAGCCATTATCATCCTCTTTTCTAACTTTTAGTTTGATAGGGATAGCCATCCATTGCCACTGTAAACTCACCCTCAAAGCTCTAGGATTCATCCAGGTCTATTTCCCAGGCTCATAATTACTCCTGCTCCATTTTTGGTAATTTTCAATTTTTTTTCAAGCATTCATTCCTGAGTCCTGAATTTAATTTCTTTACTCAAATTAAATAGAGCAACAATAATAACAGTAATAACTTTTAGCAAACATTTATGTAGTTTTGGCGTTTTCAAAGGACTTTGCATATATCATCTCATTTGATTAATGTCAGCAACGACATGACTTGCATTTATTGGCATTTTACACTTCATGATGTGTGTTCACATATATTAGCACGTTTAATGGGTAACACAAAATAAGATCTCCCTTTGGTAATTCACGCCATCTTGCTTCATTTTACAATTAGTTGCTAAACTTAAGAGGCTTCTCTTTTTACATAGGGTGAGGCAGATTTGTGACTACAAAATACAGTTGGCCCAGTTTACTCATGTTAATACTGTGGGAGAATGAAACTAAGTATAGACTCTTGGTCTCCTGCCATGTGAATGAACCATATCTGAAGCCTTGATGATATCAGTTCAAATCAACTCAACTCAATTCAATGAGTATTTATTAAGACATGATTTAGGCAACGTTGCATATCAGGGGACTTGAGGTCAGGGAGACCCAAATTTAATTCTTGAACCAGTCACTTACAAGCTATGAGACCCTGGAAAGTCACTTAATCTCAGTTTTCCCATCTATAAAATGGAGATACTAAAAGTAGCTGTATCATAGAGCTGTGAAAATCAAATGAGAAAATGAAGGGCGTTGAAAACCTTCATGCTCAACATAAATGTTACTCTATTATGTGCTAAGTAAGCACTGTGCCAGAAATGGAAAGGCAAACATCTGAAACCGTCTCCACCCTCAAGGAGCTTACATTCTCCTGGAATGGATCTTAGAATGAGAACTAGAGCTGGAATCGCAAAATCTGGGTCCAAGGTCCAACTACCTAGATCTGCAATTCTGGGTCTTTTACTTATCATTTGGTTTCATTTTCCTCAATAGGTAAAAGCAATCCACTCACCAGATTGTTTATAAGATACTGTCCAGTTCTAGCAACTGATAAGCAAGCTGGACTCTATATTGTGTTCCCAGGTTGGTTAACTATGACTGGATGTATTCAGCCTTTATATTTAAAGACTTCCACATGAGCAATATTCCCTTTACATGAGAAGCAATGTGATACAACAGAACAGGTATGTCAAACTCAGATAGACACGGAAGCCACTGAAGCATATGAGGATCTTTGTGGGTCACATAATGACTTAGAAAATCACATATTGAAATTATTTACATTCTATTGTAATTGTACTTATTTATTTATTTATTTTGCTTTTTGGAGGGCAGTTGAGGTTAAGTGACTTGCCCAAAGTCACATGGCTAGTAAGTATGTCAAGTGTCTGAAGCCGGATTTGAACCCAGGTCTTCCGACTCCAGGGCTGGTGCTCTATTCACTGTGCCACCTAGCTGCCCCTATAATTGTATTTGTTTTGTTAACTATTTTCCAATTACATCTTAATCTGATTTGGGCCTTACTGAGGAGTGTTGTGGAGGCCTGATGGTTTTGGCCTGCATGGTTGACACTTTTGGTCCTGATTTCAGAAAAGGCTTCACCTCAAATCCCACACATCAACCCTCTATTCTAGTCTTTCCCACTCAGAGGGCAGCTGTCCTTGTTTAAGGACTAATTACCTCTCACTAGGACTATTACAATAGTCACCTAATTGGTCTCCTGGACCTCTCCAAATCCATCTTCCACTAAGCCATCAAACTGATGCATATGACTGAAGCACAGGTCTGACCATCCCTTCCCCACCTTCGCCATCTCCCTACTACCACATCCAAACTTCAGCTGTTCCCCATTTTCTCTAGGATAAGATACTCATTTCTCTGCTTAGTATCCACAGTCTTACTCCAGTCTACCTATCTTTCTAGACTAATTGAACATTATTCTATTTCTGCTATCTATGTATGTTCCAGCCAAACGCTGTGTCCAACTTCCTATTTCCTGTACACAGCCTTTCTTTCTTCACTGTGCCTTTGTATGTACAGGCTGTCCCTCATATCTGGAATGTTGTCTCTCCTCACCCCTGTTTCTTGGAATCACTACTAATTTTCAAGTTTCAGCTCAAGAATCATCTTCTTAATGTGTGTGTATGTATTTTGCATATTGGTTATATTTGGAAAGTAGCTTGTCCTGGCATGGTAGATAGTTATTCTTGGTGTGAGAAAGATCTCGAATGAAGTCCCAAATCTAACATTTACTAGCTATGTGACTCTGAGCAAGTCATTTAACCATTTAGCACCCAAAGACTAAGGCATCAAACTTGCTGGCCACAGGCTTCAAGCAGCCACAAAATCTAGTAATTGGGAAAAGATCAACAAAATAAATAAGATATGATATAATAGAGCTATTGTTAATTTGTGGTTTTCTAAGTTAATGTGAGGCCCTCAGGGACTCATTTCTATTTGAGCTTGATACCACTGTTCTAGGCAACTCTCAAAGACTCCAAGTTGTAGATAAATTGCTGATTTTTGCTGGTACAAGAAGTTTCCATACTGGGAGGTCAATCGACCAATGCAATTGCAAGTCTAGACCAAAAAAAAAAGGTACTTATTTCTTTTTTGTACATGTTTCTTCCCCAGTAGAATATAAATTCCTTGAGAACAGGGATTGTTTCATTTCTGTTCTTGTATTCTCAAGGACTAGCATATGCAATTTAAAAATTCTTACTGATTTGAATCTGTCACTAGGCATATGATTCTGGCCAGATCAGTAAAGCACTCTGAGACTCAGCTTCCTCATTTATGAAATAAAATAAAATAAAATGTCCTTTTTTATTGGAGGGGGAAGGCAGGGCAATCTTCCACTAGTGTAATTGTATTTATTTTGTTAACTATTTCCCAATTACATTTTAATCTGATTTGGGCCTTACTGAGGAGTGTTATGGAGGCCTGATAATTTTGGCCTGCATGGCTGACACTTTTGGTCTTGACTTCAGAAAATACTTAGCTTCAAACCCCACATATCAACCTTCTATTCCAGTCTTATGCTGGATCTAATATTATCTATTTGTCCTTGGGCAAACTGCTCAGTCTTTCTGGATTTTAATTAAGTGACTTGCCTAAGGTCACAGGGCTAGTAAGTGTTAAGTGTCTGAGGCCACATTTGAACTCAGGTCCTCCTGACTCCAGAGCTGAGTGCTCTATTCACTGAACCACCTAGCCACCCCTAAAATATAGTCTTAAAGCTCAGATAAGCACAAAGCTCTGTGAACACCTGTAATCGCACTGTAAATATCAGCTATTATTATTTCACGTGGTGAAAAGAGGATTCTGATAACTTTGCAGTATAGCAATTACCTGGTTTCATTATTAGAATAATTAACCCTGGTAGTGAGCTTTTTTTTTTTAAAGTGTCATTTATACCATCCTATTCAAGGAGCAAGGTTTAGCAGCCAGTCTACCATATAATCTAGATTAGCTAGAAATTTTAGGGAATGTTGCTACTTAGTAGATTCTTTTTGGTAAACTGAGTGTTTACCAGAAAATCCTTTTTAGTTATAAGCTTTTTTACCTATGATTTTTCCAAAATGTATTCATTGATCTGATTTCTTGTCTTAGACCTTGATCACAGCTATGTGATCCAGGGGGAAGGAACACTGAATGATTCAGGAGAAGGGATCTGATGCTGGATCTACCATTATCTATTTGTCCTTGGGCAAGTGCTCAATCTTTCTGGGTTTTAGTATATACTTATCTGTTAAAATGAGAGAGTTGCTGGACTAAATGACCTCTTAAAATCCCATCTGGCCCTAATAGTTTATGGTTCTAAGTACAGCATAGGGGACCGAATTTTTATATTGATTTATTTTTTTTCCTGATGATTGAGGATCTTGCAGTGACTCAGGACCAGATTATGAATGTGACTTATCTTTGTGCAGTCCTATATATGTAGATAAATAGAAAGATAAAAAGAGAGATTGTTTTCTTCTCTGACAAGAAGAAATTAGAGAAACAGGAGACAGAGTTGACCTTAGAACATAGTCTAGGAATTTTTTTTGTTTGTTTTGTTCAAATGAATCTAATATGATCTTATTTCCTCATGCTTTTCCATACTTCCTAGAAGTGGTGTACAATGAAAACATTCTCAGTAATTAAGGGTTCTGATATACTGGATTTCAAATAACTAGAGTTTTATTATAACCCTAGCCACAATGGAGACCATCAAACAATAATCAATCACCAAAGATTTATTAAGCACCTACTATGTGCCAATCATTGTGCTGGGTGCTAGGAATTCAAGCACAAAGAATGAAAAATAGCTACTCACAAGTAGCTTCTATTTTAATGGAGGGAAGCATTAAGTATATCTAACAGGTATGTATATACATATACATATATACATTTCTTAAGTGAGCAAATACAAATATATACAAAGTAGTTATGTACATGGTAGTTCCATAAGGAGGGTGCCAGTATGTAGAGGAATCAGAAAAGCATTCATGAAGAAGATGAGACTTTAGAACAATAAGAACAAACGAGGTAGAAAATTAAAAACTCAAAGTCTTACGGAAGTGAATGTTGATAATGAAAAAATTAATTTTATTAAAAAAATAACAAAGGAGATGAGAGAAAAGAACATGTAGAGTACAAAAAATAAAAATGACTCATATTCATATGGATCTTTGTGGTTGTAAAGCATTTTAACATGCAACAAACCCGGGAGATAGCTAGTACAAGTATTAATGTGCCCATTTTATAGATAGTGGTTACCTGGCTGACCCACAGTCACAGAGTTTATAACTGGAGTAATGGGAGATAGAATGGAGTCCGAGTCTTTATGTCAAATGCTCATTTTCCTGTTGGAGACAGGGAATGTGTAATTATTAATGCTTTACAAATGACTGAGGTGAAGCCCAGGGAAATCAAGTGAATGCCTAGGTTGTGGTTGAGAGTACAATGAAATAAAATAAAATAAAATGCAAGAGGCTTTGTTCTCAGCCAGGTATCATACTTATGAGGCACAGGGATTTTTCATTTTATAGGAGAGGTTGATGAGACCCCATAACACTCAGAACAGATAGAGGGACTGAGCAAACAGGCTATCTAAGTGCTTCAGCTCTTCTCTATCCTGAAGGGAGACAACTGCAGTTAAGGCCAGGCATGTGCCAAGATTTGAAGGACTCTAGGAAATTCCCCCCCCCCCCATAGATCTGCCCTAATTGGGCACCATAGAGTCTGATATTCCACCATTAGAGATTAATTCCCTTGAATTAAACATTGCCTTCCCCTTGATCATTACACAAATACCACCAGGAGTGGTACTGTGATAAGTCCTTAATACCCTTGTGGGAATTAATTGATCAGATCACTTTCTTTCCTGAGGGGGGAAAAAACCCCCAGGTCCACAAGATAGCCAAGAAAGCTTAGGAAGCTGGGAAGTCAAAAAGGGGTGGCAAGAGGGAAGGTATAGGAGGTACTAAAGACAATTTTTGCATATTTAGCAATTGACCACATTGCCAACCCTGACTGCCATGGTCGACAGTCAAGAAAATCAAGAGGCCCCTGTCACTTGAAAATGAGGTAAGTCACAGGGATCCTATAGTGGCAACCCTTCTTCCCCTGCCCTTTACCTGAGGGGTCACTCTGAAAAGCCTTGGGACTTCCCCTTGAACCCTGGGACAGTCATGAACATAACTTCAGAAACCCTGCGCTGAGGGAACCACTCAGTGCACTTTCTATTAGCCCAGAATACATACGTCTTTGTCCTTTCTTTCACAGACTGGGCTTGTTGTGAAAACGTTCACCTGGCACACATTCTGTTCATTGGGGAAGACACAACCCTGTGTTTGCACGTTTCAAGGCAGGAGTTAAAGTCTACTTTGGCAAGCTTTACAAGGAAAGAGAGAAAAGAAAATAAGAAGTCTAAATCATCTGGAGGCCAGAACACAGGATTAAAGATATTTGATCCATTTTAGAAAGGCCTTCTGCTCGCATGTGTTCTCCTAATGACCCTTTATTCTCTCCTTGGCCAGTAGACACTCCCATTCAATTTGAGCTAAGGAAGTGACATCTTAAACTACAGGCTGGCAGTAGGGGGGGAACAAGGCATTTCACCTTAACTGATGGGTCAGGGTTCCCCCACAATAGCCCAGCTTTATGGACTTGTTTTTAAACAGAGTGTACACTTTGAGAATTTCACTCAAGTGTTTATATGATAGCACATCTTCAGAAATAATAAACACTTTGTAACCCTATGCCTTTTGGTCTGTAGTAAACAGAAGAGGATGGCATGGTTCCCATCTTGTAAACCAATCTGCCCCTCTCCACATGACTAATTTAGTTGTGTGTTCACAAAGAGTTGATGAGAATCAGATTTTAAGGGGCTTTACCTCATCAAATTGGGTGATTTTTGTGAAACCCAGCCAGCCTGTCAGATTTGTATCCATTTGCACAGACTTTAATTAACTTTCCTTCCTCTTTAGGTATTATGAGAACTAAAGTACAACTTACCTTTAGTCACCCAGATAATTATTGTCTGTCGATTCTGTAATAAAATACTACCAATCAGATGTACAATGTCACTCTTTACATTTCTGGGGGGTAAAGAGAAAGGCTTGTTTTACGTGCCAAGTTTACACCACAACAAGAAAATGGGGGGGAAAGTGTCTACAAATCATTTTAAAACATAACTTCAGCCTGTGTCTAGAAGACTACAAGGAAAACATTCAAGTGGCCTTTCGGTCCTCTTCTAACAGGATCTATGTGTAATTTCGCTGATCATTATCAATTTGGCAGGGGGTTACCTTGGAAAGCACAGCAACATGTATCTTTTTTTTCATGATTGGGGGGGACAGAAGAAAGAGCCCAAGATTTCTGTTTATAAAACCTGGGCTCAAGTCTCCATTCTGCCATAAATTACCTGTGTGATGGTGGGGGAACCATTTTAGTTTCTTTGGATGGTCAGTTTGTTCATGAGGGCGCTAAAAGGAAAACTTTTCTAAGGTCCTTCTGACATTCTGTAATCTGAAATTCAGTCTAACTCAGTCCCGAAATTACAAATGTGTGAATTCCAAAAGTTAGTTTTAAGTCAGTTTTTTGGAACTTAGAACACGTGTGCATATCGAAATAATAAGTAGGGTTTAGGTTCCCATCTTGGACACAGAAGCCTATTTAAAACATAATTCATTTCTTCAAGGAATCAATGATTTTTTATCAATTTAGGGGTGGTTCTTCCACTGAGCTTGATTAAAATCATTCCATGCCTTAGTAAGTAGTATTTGTTGAGTTACCATGGGCCAGCAAATTTATCACCTGGTGGCTATTTTTCTGACGATGAAACTGCCTACACTACTCGACCTTGAATAATCGATAAAGCCCTCCTCAAACCCACATATTCAGAACCTTTCCTGATCGGTAAGACCTCCCAGAGCTAGCAATCACCTGACATAGTGACCAAAAATCTGGGGTCATCTCCACCCGCATTGTTTTTGTTGTTACTGAGCCTATTTGGGGTTTTCTCGACAAAGATACTAGAATGGTTTGCCATTTCCTTCTCCAACTCATTTTACAGATGAGGAAACTGAGACAAACAGGGTTAAGTGACTTACCCAGGGTCACACAGGTAGAAAGTATCTGAAGGCACAGGAAGATGAGTCTTCCTCATTTCAGGCCTGGCACTCTATCCTCTGTGCCACCTAAGTCTGTAGTTAGAAAAGTTAAACCATAACTTTGATGAAATAGTCTGCGTTTGTAACTAAAAAAAAAGTAGACAGCAATGCTATTTTAATGCTAGTAATTATGACAAAAATGAAAATGGAATTAATTTTTTCTTCAATTTTGGTACTCCATACTTGAAAAAGGACAATGAATTTGGAGAATATATATTTGTGGAATTTCTAACGGTGACTTCTGGGCACTTTCAAGAACCTTACAGACTTATTATTCTGGTTTTTGCTGTGTCTAATTTTCTTTATGAACAATTTTCAGAAGAACAGGGAGAGAGGAGAGCTTTCCTACTTTGCATATATTAGGAACCAGTTGAGTTTGAATTTAGGTATGTAGGCAAATGCTAGAAAGATAGTGGGGGAAAAAAGAGGAGAAAGATGATTAAAGAGGAGAAAGATGATTAAAGATATGAGCATGTGTGAAGAAAAGATTGCCTGAGGTAGAATTATCTGAATTGTGAGTGGTGAAAGAGACCACACTGCCACAAAGTACACTTAAAAAGCACAGGATTAGAGAAATTATCCTATCTTTAGAGAAATATGAATAAATTGTGAAATAATTTCTAGTTGCACAACATGACTTATGGGCTCAATTGTACTTTGTATCTTTTGGGAATTCTCCTTGCTCTTCTCCAATTTATTATCTTTTTCACACATGTAATATAACCATACGATTTCAATGGATTTTCAAGATCTTTTATAATATTATAGGGAAGATTGCTCTATCAGGTAAAAGGCTAGACTAGATATACTTGTTAGTTCCTAAAATTTTATAATTCTATGAGAAAAAAAGGATCACACTTGTACTGTTGACTTAAAACATCAAAAGGTCAGTCTTAACATCTCTTTCTTTTTTTTTTCTTTTTGGAGGGCAATTGGGGTTAAGTAACTTGCCCAAGGTCACACGGCTAGGTTTTTGTTTGTGTGTGCGTTAAGTGTCTGAGGCCATATCCAAACTCAGGTCCTTCTGACTCCAGGGCTGCTGCTCTACTCACTGCGCCACCTAGCCACCCCTTAACATCTCTTTCTATGTCCTTCATCCTCTACTTTCAAAATTCTGGTCTCTGAAATTCCCATCTGTGTGACCATAAATGTCAGCTTCTTCCTAAAGAGTTTTTCTCCTTTCAGGAGACTGGAGAGACTCTGAAACAACGTCTTCCTTCTCAAAGTTGAAAAACAGATGACCAAGATTGCTCTTCTCTCCCAAGCTCCCAGCAATTCCACCACAAGTAGGTGTGGAACGTTGACTCTCCGCCAATGAAGAGTCATGCAAATGGACTTTAAACCTGGGTTACATTTATATCATTCCTATGAAGTTTATTCCCATTCCTATTCAAAGTTTAATCTTTGTCTTCATGGTGACTGTTCTTTCAACCTTCCCCCTACTATATAGCCTTTTCTGGTTTTCCTTACTTTCTTACTGAATCCATAGGCAACTACTTCTACTATGCCTTCACATCACCTTAGCATCCTTTGCCTCTCTGACCTTCTGATGACCTTCTGATGTTTCTGCCCTAGAGATTCTGGGTGATTCCAATGGTTCAATTTCGCCATTTTGGGGCTGCCACTGATGTCTAGAGAAAGGAATGATTATTTGATTACTAAAATTTGTGGTATTGGACTTCAACTGGACCTTCAATGCTACACAGCAATAATTGAATTATCCACAATGATTGTGCTAATATTCTCCCCCATTTTTCTCAAGAGTCCCACCTATCTATCCCTCACTCTCAGAAGATGACCTTGCTTATTTTACTGAGTGGTTGAGGTTATGCAATGTAAGCAACTCCCCTCTCCTCCTCTATACTTCAATATTTCTCTGACCCTACTCACAGTCTTCTATTTTCTTTGGAAGAATTAGTCCTTCTCCTCCTTACGAAAGCTAATTACTCCTTTTTTTTGCTACCTTAATGCCTTTGATTCCTTTCTCCAAGACTACTCTATTAACCACATTCGTATTCTTTTGATTTTTTAGCATCTTCCTTTCCACTTCTCCTGTCCTAAAAATACTTTGCTTGACATTACTGCCTCCTTAAGCTAGCATCTCCATTCTCCTCACTTTTACAGTCAATATCTGGGAAAGTAGTCTACACTTGCTGCTTTCATTCTCTCACAAAACTACTCCTCAACCCCTAGCAATTTGGCTTCCAACTCCCCCCAACTCTACTAAAATAGCTTCTCAAAAGCCATGAATGCCATCCTAATTATAAAATCGATTTGCATTTCTTCATTCCTTAATTCTTCTTAACTTCTCTGTTGTATTTTACATCACTGACCATTTACTCTTTTCCCCTGGATTCCATGACACTACAATTTCCTAGTTCTCCTGCTGCCTCTCTGGCTGGGACTTCTGTTTTCTTTGAGTGCTCTTCTTCTCTTGCCCCCCAGTACATAGGCATTTCCTAAAGATCTGCCCTAAGTTCTCTTTTCTCTCTCTTTTCCCCTCTCTTGCTAATTGCAGCCAGGCCAAATAGCTTCAACTATTGCCTCTTTGCTTACAACTTCCAATTTTTTTTCCTTGACCTTATTCCTGGGTTTCAAACTAGTATTTTCAACTATATGTTGAACATCTTATAGGATGCCTTATGAGCACCTCAAACTCATCATGTCCAAAACTAAACTTTTCACCTTCTCCCCCAAACCTATTCCTACTCCTGACCTTCCTTTTTTTCTCTATCAATGACATCACCATTTTCTTGATCACTTATGTTCAAAATCTGATTGAGTTTCATTTATTCTGACTTTTCTATCTCCCTTACCCTCCATGTTTCATCACTCACTAAGTCCTTTTACTTTTACTTCTGCTATATTTTATAAGTTTATAATCTGATTTCCATTTCACTGCCACCAATCTAAATCAGGGCTAAAATTATTTCTTTTCTGGATTATTGTAATAACCTTCTCACAAGTTATTTCACTATACATTTCTCCTACCTTCATTCCATCCTACATCAATATCAAACTAATCTTTCTAATGCAAGATTTGATCTCATCACTCTGTTGCTCAAGAAGATTCCATTTCTCCCCACTACCTACCAAATAAAGTCCAAATTCCCTAACATTGTGTTCAAGGCACTTCTCTTTGATTTCCTGTTTATTTTATCTACTTTGTCTCACATAATTTCCTATCACATGTTTGACACTACAACCAGAGCAGGCAACATTCATGATTCACCAGACCAGAACCACAAACTATGAGCAGTTTGGTTTGCAGAAGTTAGTCGATATGAAAATATAAAATGTAGTGCTCAAAGGGTCCCAAGAAATTATCTAGTTCACCACCCTGATTTTCCTGAGAAGCAAACTGATACCCAGAGAGGTTTCATGACTTTCCAAAGGTTGCACAGCATGGTGAAAATAGAATCTATTTTGTGTCAATCCTCGCTCAACTTCCTTTTTCAGTACACTATCCCACTCCACCCCCCCCCACCCCCCATGCTACTGGAATGACACTTCTGGGATCCCTTATCCCTACCTATAGCTGCATAGTTGTGATGAACCAAATAAAACCAGTCTAGGCATCTTTTCTAGTCTTGATCCATCTAATGGTGGTAGCATGAGCCCAGTGTCAGGTATTGCTGATTGAAACAGGGTAATCCAAAGAGGATATGGTTGGTAGAAGTACAATACAATTCTAGGAAGAAGCCAATCGGCACCTGTAAACATAAATTTCAGGTTTAATAATTAAATTAAGTTTTATATTAAGGAAAGGAAGCCTTATTAAGGCCTTTGGTATGATTTGGTTTATACATAATTGCATGCCAACATCAATAAGAAGTATTGTAAAGATGTTAGTGGGGACAGAATACAATCTGTGTTTAAGTTAGACAAAATCTCCAACTTAGTATCAGTCTTTTTATGCTTTGATAGAAGGAGATTGGGCTAGAAAATATCTCTGGATTCAATTTAATAGCAATGAAATCTAATGGCTTTTCTCCTCTCTCCCACCCTTCCTCCCTCCCTACTTCCTCCATCCCTACTTCCTTCTTTCCCTTCCTCCTTCCTTCTTTCCTTCCTTCCTTCCTTCTTTCTTTCTTTCCTTCCTTCCTCCCTTCCTTCCTTCCTTCTTTCCTTCCTTCCTCCCTCCCTCCCTCCCTTCCTTCCTTCCTTCCTTCCTTCCTTCCTTCCTTCCTTCCTTTCTTCCTTCCTTCCTTCCTTCCTTCCTTCCTTCCTTCCTTCCTTCCTTCCTTCCTTCCTTCCTTCCTTCCTTCCCATTTCTCTCTTTTTTCTAATGAAAACTTACCTCTAACATTCCTGAGTCCACTAATCAATTCTTCCAAAACAAGTTAAGCCTACATACTCTAAGAGGAGAATCTGATAGTTATTCTCTTTAAGTCTGAGATAGAAGGTGAAGATGTAAGGTGTTTTCAGTTCAAACTATAGTGGCTGTCTACTCTCCACTTCAGCTGGTACAAAGGGTTCAATCTAGCATTATCATTACACCATTCTCAGGAGAAGCTTATGGTTGAATTAGCAGGGGTATTATAGGTCAATGGTAAACTGCATTGATATATTTATATGGGAAAAACACACAAAATATCTGCCCTTACTAAGTCTGCCTTTTGAAGACTAAGTTGTCAGTTGCTTACTTTCATGATCACATTTTTATCTTAAAATGTTTTTAAGAAGCCTGGTATCAGAATAAAATCTATGTACCTCAGGTAGAAACATGTTGAACTCCAAACTACCTGTAATACTGTGTAAACTGGCAGCAACCTGGGTTAGATACCTATCAAGTGAGTTATTCTTTTGTTCCTATAAATTTAGTTACTATTTTAAGATTGAATGTCATTTATTTTCAAAAGAAAAAAACTCTCTTCCCTATTATTTTTTTTCTTTCATATAAAAATCCTTCTTAGAAATGAAATCTCAGGTTCTTTAATCTTTTTGAGCAATAGTTACTACCTGAAAAAAATGTGAGTGGTCTTGAAATCTTGGGGAGGTGGAAGGGGGTTGGAACAAACCATTATTGTTTGCAGGCTAATTCTTCTGTGAGAAGAAGGCAAGCTCCCTTAATGACAGCTTGTGCAATAACAATCTATGATATAGTACTTGCTTGGATGTAGCAACAATTGGATTTGAAGCCAAGAAGAAGAAGGGAAAAAAAAAGTCAGTATCTTGTGCGTGAGAAGCTTGTAGATCCCCTGAGGCAATTTCATATAATTCTAAAATAGCAGGTAGCATCTTGCATACCTAATCATGGCATCAGTGCCCGGAGCAAGTGGAGGTGGTTGACAATGTTCGTCAGTTTCAGACTTATTCAGCTCCTTTTGAGCGATATGAGCTTAATTTACTCTTCCAGTTTCTATAGGAAGAGTTTATGTGATTTGTTTTGGCAAAATTCTCCTAAGCAAACTAAAAGTACAGTGTTTTGATAAAGCAACCGACAATGTCTCATTTGTATTAGGGTATTATCATATATATTGTAACTCTATTCGTAGAGCTCAAAACATTTTTTTAAACATGGAAACCGTATTTTTTTTTTCTCTTCCTCCACCCTCCCCCACTTTTGTGTTATTACCATTCCTTAATAAAGGAGCCAGGTAGTTTACCTGAACAACTTGAAACACACACTCTAGCTAAATGGTGACAGCTTAAAATTAAAGGAGTCATCCAGGTTTCCAAAGGAGGGTGGGTCATTTCTAGAGAGAGTAAGTGGTTGCTGGGTCAGAGTTAAGGTCATGGAATGGAGTACAGAGGCTGCTTACGATTTAATTGCTGGCCCCTTGATGTCTTCAAAAGAAACTGTAATATGGGAGGAAGGCTTTGTTTTATCACTACTTTATCTTTAAACTGGCTTGCTTTTTAGTTCTATGATATCCTCATTGCTTTAACTAGTAAAGGGAGCTCTCATTCATAGGGCTAGTCTACCTCACGAAGCAAAATTGGGATCAATTATACTGATCCAAAAATAAGCAGCTATTTTTGAGGCTAGCTTTGGTGTTTGGTAAACTGCAAGTAGAAGCTAAACATGGAAAGGCCAATCATTTCATTTAATAACTTACATGAAGTACAAGAAGCACATTTATATAGGTACCATCAAATAAGATTTTTGTGGGTATTTTACATTCCAAACTTTCCTAGAAAAGAAAAAAGTATGATTCCTTGAGTGAGAATGAAGTTTAGAATTTTTAAAGGGAATTACTAAAACTGTTTTGGTATTAGATAAGATTGGTAATTGACTGACTAAAGTTTCATTTTACTGTAGAAGGTATTACTACATTGATTGTTGGACAGTTAATCAAGTGAAGATCTGACTACACTACAACTGGGAAATTTGTCCTGTGCACATCTACCAGTTATAATGTTGGGTACAAGTGCCCATCATTACTTGTCATCACTGTGACAGGACAGGGGAGATGAAGAGAGTCTTCTCCACAACTTGGGCATTTTAGCAGTAGATGTAAATACATCTATACCTATGTCCATCCATCCATCAATTTCTTAAGTCACTACTATGTGTCAGGTACCATACTTGGTACTGAGGATACACGTAGAAAAGATCCCTACTATAAGGTGCTTACATTTTAATGGGGAAAACATATAGTAGTACATATAAAAATGTGGATGGTACAAATAGGTAGTATGTGCATTCTATAGATCCATATAGACGCAAAATTGTTAAATACAGAGTTCCTAGTTTGGATGGAGGGCTCTAGCAGTTGAGAGATCATAAAATGTCTCATTCAGAAAATTAAAGTGTGGGAGGAATTTGGGCTAAGTAGGTAGAAGGGACCCTTCCACTTGGTTTCTAGCTAGGAGGGTGAGAAGCACATAAGCCATTCCAATTTATAACTTGCTCAGCCTTCAGCCATGGACAGAAGAGGGAAAACTACTTCCCTTTTCCAACTGTAGACATCTGATAAGTGATTCCTGACCTCTCCAAAGTCATTTGGATGTAGAGAGGTGTCCATGAAGCTGTAGATTGTTAGGAGTTTCCTAATCATGCTGTAATCATATGGGGAGGGTTACCTTAACATGGACAGAGACTCTCTCCTGATTAGCTGGAAAAGATTGCTGACTAGGAAGGGTGTCTGCTATGCCCTCATATCATCAGTCTATTTCTATCATCTTCCTGGTTACACGTACTCATAATCATGCTTGACATCCATGTATCCTAAATCTCCCAAATCTCTCTTAAATCCAATCAGTTACCAAGTCCTGCTGATTTTTCTTCTCTTGTGTCATTTACCTTTATTCCCTTCTTTACATTCTTACTACAACCCTGAGGGTCTTCACTTGCAAGTTTGATTTTTTCTTTCTTTCTTTTTTTTTTTTTTTACTAAAGGAATCATCCCTTTATTCACTTTTTAAATGGGCCCCATCTCTAAATGAGTATTGCCTCACTCAAAATGAGAACTCAGAAAGATCTTAATTTAGAAAAGCCAAGGTCTCCCATTGTAATCTGGGTCATTTCCAGTGGTCCTGATCTATATCCACTGGAACCATAGGGCTCTGGAGGAGAAAGTGAGGCCAGTCACTTTGCACAACCCTCCCTCACTTAAATCTAATTCACTTGCAAGTTATGGCATTATCTTCCTGATATCATGGTCCTCTTTGAGAACAAGAACAAACCACACACAACCACAGCCACTTTTATAGCTCAGTCCCTCTTTAACTCCCATCTCTACTATTACAATAGCCTCTTAAAGACTATTTAAGCTCCAATCCATCCTATACTCTGCTGCGAGATGCTTCCTAATGCAAAGCTCTGATCATCCCATTCCATTACTCAAAAAACCCTTTAATGGATATATATATATATATATATATATATATATATATATTGTCTGCCCAATGAAAATGGCAATGAGTCCACTGATCCCCTGTTGGATAGAGCCTGGAGTTAAGAAATCCTGAGTACAAATCTGGCCTCACACATGTACTAGCTATGTGGCCTTGGGCAAGTCACTTAACCTCAGTTTGCCTCAGATTCTTCTACCGTTAAAACACAGAAATTAATAGCACTGCCTTTTCAGGGTTATTGTAAGGATCAAATGAAAAAATATTTGTAAAAAAGTTCCTAGCACAGTGCCAAATGGAGACATCTGATAAATGGTTCTTAATCACTCTGAAATCATTTGGAGGTAGAGTATTATTCCCTTTCCTTCTCCCTCCCCTCTTAGTATTGCATTTAAGGATATGGAGAATCTGGTTTCAATAGGGGCTTCTCACCCATATTTCACACTGTTCCAATAATAGACACTACTTTCTATCTAAACTGAACCATTCACCATTTTGCAAATGTATCTCATGCTTTTCTGCTTTCGTAATTTTGCTCATGACATTCCCTGCTCTTGGAATAAATGAATGAAAAAAAGCATTTATTACAAACTTACTATATGCCAAGCACTCTGCTAGGCACTAGGGATACAAATATAAAAGCGAAACAGTATCTGTCTTCAAAGAGCTTCTATTCCAATGTTGATAGATATTAGTATTGTTGTTTGTCCTTCATTCGAAAAGAGGACCATGACATCAGGAAGGTGATGCCAAAACTAGTGGGATTGGATTTAAATATGGGAGGACACCTATGGGGAGGGGCATTTTGGTTTGAGAAGTCACAGGGATGGTGAGTGAAGCTAAAGAAGAGTTGATTGACACACTTTCTAATAGCAATGGCTATATTGATTTTATTAAGGTTGGAAAAGGGCTGATTCTGGCGGGACAGATGGCAAGAAGTGAGTACCTGGTTGGAATGATGGTAGATTGGCATAGTGGACCACAGCATATCTAATCAGCTCAGCATGGACCCCATGCCAGGAGGGACAAAGTTGGGAGGATTAAGTGCTCCAAGGCATGGGCTCTGACTGTCTGTGATCAGGAGGGCAAATGGTGGGAAGATGGTCATCCTCCCATTGCTGACTGCTGAAATCCCACGCATCACACTCAGCCTTCAAGATCCAGATGAAATGTCACTTTTTCCATGAAACCTTTCCAAATCCCTGCAGCTGGGAACAAAGTTTTCTTCTTTAAAATTCTTATAGCATTGTATATCTCTTTAGGCACTTAGTTTCTATTTAGAATTACAGGCATAGCATGCGTTATAGCATATTATGTCTTTTATTAAATTACATACTTCAGGGCAAAGATAATTTCATATTTATCTTTTTGTATCAATAAGTATCTAACCCTATAGGTACTTATTAGATTTTATAAAAATTATTATTTATTAACCTAAATGTTTATTAATTAAATAATTAATTAATTAAATAATTATAAAATTATTATATCCAGGCCTACTCTAGGCTTTGTAACAGGTAAAGTAATAGTATATTGGCTTGCTCCTTCCTTCAAATATTTTATAATATGATTAATGAGGCAAAAAAAAGGCTGGACAAAGTAGTTTGGTACAAGAGCCAAAAAAAGTGGTCCAGACAACAGTACTCTAGGAGTTTTGTGAAGAAAGAAATCAAGAGTTTGGACTTGAGCTGGACCATGAAGGATTAGTTTACTTAATGAGGAAAGAAGGAGGAGAAGGAGCAGGAAAAAGAATAGGAGGTCCTTTTAGAATGAATCCAAGCAAAGGTGAAAAGGGGGGAAACGACTGGAAGACTACAATTAGAACAACTGTTCGAAGCAAAGGGTTTGAGTAGGGAAGGCATAAGAAACAAGGTTGGAAAGGTAGATTTCGTGACTGACGGTAGTAGCATTATTGCTTAGGGTTTAATGCGCCTGCTAGTGTAGATATTTTCATCTAATACATAGCTAACCAAGCAGTGATTTGTTAATAGATCTACATTTTTGGCACCATGTAGACAACAGCAAAAAATCCAATTTGCCTTCCAAAGCACAAAGTTCTTATAAAAAAGCTGTGTCTTTAAGTAAGGATTTAAGTCTCATCCAAGGAATAATCTTTGCAGATGAATGAGTACTTGCTTAGTTGTGTCACAGGGTTAACACCATCATTTCAGCCCCACCTAAAAACAAACTTCCTTTCTTCTTCCTGGTCTTCTATTTTCTAGACCAGTGAGTTCTTACTGCACCTGTCTTTGTGTAATTACTTCTAAAAAAATGCAAATAAACCTCACATGTTTAATCTCTTTCCTCTTACCTCACTAACTGGTATTTTATTTATTTCCCAGTCCAAAAAAGTCATGTTCAAACTTGGTTCACTCTGCAGTCAATCTGCTTTGTTTTTATTTATCAACCACCTAGCAACATGGTCTTTAAGAGAACCTTCCTTGACAACTAATATCCTGCATACATTTCTATATTTGGGGGTGAGCAGCTTTTTATATCTAGGTAGGGGCTTCCCTTCTTTTCTAAGCAATCCCAATGAGCTCAAAGACTAGAAAGTACTGCCACCTGGTATTGTACCTGGGAGAGAAAGTGAGGTAAAACTTAAAAACACTGATATTACCCACATTGATAATATATTTCCAAAGTTTTAGACTTTGGTCGTCATGAAAGGTACAAAAGTCGAGATGAAGGAAAGTTTGGTTGCAGCTGGTGAGATTTGAATCATTCTTTTCGATGTGGGAGGGCTAATTTCAAGTCTAATGTGTTTCCTAAGTATTTGAGGGTAGAAGGCCAATATCTCACAGAAGTAGCCTGTGATCTTTTGGCTTTGAGAGTGATCCCTCTTTAACTCTTGGGTTTTACAGGAAAGTATGGTACACTAAGAGCAAAGAAATTTCTCAGGTTAAAATGGTGTCAATTATAAAAATTCCTTTCTGCGCATCACTTTTTATAATATAATCAAAATTAGCTTTGCACCTACCTTCCAATGTTCCTTCAGAAATTCTAGGAATGGAAAATCCTTTCAGCATCTAGACACAAGTTCAAATTATAATGCTCTGTCAATTCACTATCTTCTTACTTATAAATATCCTATAACTATAATGAACAGAACTACATTCAAAAGATTAATAATTTAACTCTATTAAAAATACTAAGGACAAATCTGCTTTAATATGTCATGTTAAATGTATGATTTTAAAACTACTGCAATGTCTCCCCTCCCTATACTACTCTGATTATCAGTTGGGAAAATGAGACCAGATGGGAACTATCATCATTTTAAGTCCTTTGTGAAATATGGATTTAGGCTTAACCCTATGACCATTTGCTTATCTCCATCCAGATTTGCCTTTGCTTACTCTTCCCCACCCTTCCTTTTGCTGTTTTTTCCCCCTCTGTTTTCATCTCTTTTCTCCTAGTCTTTCTCCTTAATTCCCAAACTTAGTTTTAAAAAAATGACTTCTGTAGTTATCTAAATATTCACTAAAACATTCTTTTCACAGCATCCCATTATCATTTAGGAGAAAATAATTTTCTGTCTTCAAACCCCAACTGTCTTCATCCTTTTGTGAATCTCCTAGGTATAAGTTCACGTTGACATTACCAGCCCTCTTCGTCATCAGCAAGTTGGGTTCAATATATGTTGGAGAGCTTCTTTAGTGAGTATATCCATTGAATCGTTGGTCTGCTAAGAGAATGGATTTTTTTTTTTTTGACAGGTGGTTCAACCTCCCAGGCAAGAAAGCCAGTTTATCATAACATTTTGCCACATGCTTAGCCCATCTACTCATTACTTCATAAACTACCTTAATCACTTCCTTAATCCCCATTTTTTCTTATATTTCTGCTTTGGTGATATGACATTACAGGGAAAAGATTTGTCATTCCATTGCTCTAAATGTGATACACAGCAAAAAAATTTATAAGTAAAAGCAGCCCCAAATAAAATATTGAATCAACATCATTTCCACATCCATACCTTTACTTATGCTGTTTCTGCCACCTGGTTGGTCCCTTTATTTCTCTGTTCCTATCTGAACATTACCTACCCTCCAAACTTAGCTGAAATCCAAATTCCTCCACGAAAATGCTGACATTGGTCTTTCCCTCCTCTAAATTCAGAAAACTTACAGTTATACTTGGTCACTTATTCAGATATTGTTTTGTATTATTATTTTGTACTATGATCAAACCTTTTGTTACATACAGACAGTTTTGTTTATATTAATTACATATACCTATGTATATGTATGCATACATGTCGTTATACATATACTTAAATACACTTAATTACATATATATGTATATATATAAACTTTATCATATAGATATACATGTTCAGGGGATAGCTGGGTGGCTCAATGTATAGCACTGGGCATAGAATAAGGAATACTCATCTTCTTGAGTTCAAATCTGGCCTCAAACGCTTACTAGCTCTGTGACTCTGGGCAAGTCAGTTACCCTTGTTTCCCTCAGTTTCCTCATCTGTAGAATGAGCTAGAAAAAGATATCTCAAACTACTTCAGTATCCTTTGCCATGAATATCCCAGATGGGGTCATAATGAGTTGGATACAACTGAAAAGATGTAATAGCAACAGCAGAAATTCGTATCTACATAAATGTGTGTACACACACATACACACACATATATGCATACACATACACTATATTCCTTGCTGTGAGATTTTTTTTGCCTCCCACACATTGGTAAGTACAGTCTTAAGCAAATTAGTAGGATTCAGCTTTTAAAATCTGAATCTGTGATTTCATCAGTACAGAGAACTCCTAATGTGTAAATGCCCTCCACTGATTCAGTGCAACTTTTGAAACTTACAATTATACAGACTTTATGTAGGCATTGAGATGTGAGGGGTGAACTAGAAATAGCACTGGAACCCAGGCTTTCCTGTCTCTCAAACGTCCTTCTGTTGCTTCATGGCACCTTAGACATACAAAAAATTCAATGTGTTCAATGGATAAATAAGCTGCTAAACAGGACCCATCTCTGTGATTCGGGTTTTGAATAATAAGCTGACCTTACTTGTCATGTCATAATCTGTTTTCCATTGGTCAGTAATTAAGATCTTTGGCAAATATGGAAAATTGATAGGCTGCTGGGTGCTACCTGTGCACTGATAGCTTCATCACAAAGGAACAGAAGGAGAGTTCTAGTTCTTTGTGAAAGTTGAAAGATTGTACCTTGGTTGAGTGTGGGGTGGGGAAGGAGAGTGGATTCCTCTATGCAGCCATTGCTGGGCTCCTACCTCCTTACTTCACACTCAAGGGGAAAGCACTTCCTCCAGAAGCTAAAATACCACAGGCAAAGGGATGATTCCAAGTTATTGGGAGACAAGAGAATGAAAACAACTCATTTCAATTCCACACTTTTTTTCTTTTTTAGGTTTTATTATCTTTAATGAGCTTTGGCCATCTCTGAGAGGGAATATAAAGATAAGTAAGAAAGACATGATCCCTGCCCTTAAGCCCCTTATATCCTTGATAAGGGAAAATAAGATCTGCATTATCAATCAATCAGCATTTGTTAAATACCCACTCTCTGCCTAGCTAGTGAAATTCTGGGGTTCTAACACAAAAGTGAGATAATCCCTGCTCTCAAAGGGCTTACATTCTACTAGGAAACAATAATAAACCCCAAATCTGCATATTATGTATAGAAAAAGAAAATATATCAGAGAGGGATCTGGATGACATTCTGTTAGGGCAGCTAGGTGACACAGTGGCCAGAGCATCAGGCCTGCAGTCAGGAAGACCTGAGTTCTAATGTGACCTTTGATTCCTAGCTATGTGACCCTTGGCAAGTCACTTAACCTCTATTTGCCTCAGTTTTCTCAATTATAAAATATGATAATATTAGTACTTATCTTCCAGGATTATTGTGAGGATCAAAAGAGCTAATATTTGTAAAATGCTTAGCACAGTGCCTGGAATGTATATAAATGTTACCTATAATGATAATTATTACTATCAGTAAACAGTCTGCAACATTATATATATTTTTTTGGAGGGGGGAAGGTAAGGCAATTGGGGTTAAGTGACTTGCCCAAGGTCACACAGCTAGTTAAGTGTCAAGTGTCTGGGGCTGACTTTGAACTCAAGTCCTCCTGACTTCCAAGTAGGTTCTCTATTCACTGAACCACCTAGCTGCCCTTTGGTCTGTTATTCTTCCTGAGAAGAGAGTGAATAGCTTTAATAATCATTCATTAAAATCCATCCTTCCCTGAAAGTGTCTTCTCTGCCAGCATTAGGAAGCCAACCCAAGGGTAAACAGGCTCCCCCTGTCCTTCCATACTGCTGTCCATTTTATCTTCGAGGGGAACCCATTAAAATTAAAAGGCCCATATATAAATAATTATAACACAAAGGTTATAAAGTTAAAGAAAGTTTTTTTTGTTCATTTTTTTCAGTTGTTTCCAATTCTTTGTGACCACATTTGGGCTTTTCTTGGCAAGGAAACTATAGTCATTTGCCATTTTCTTCTTCAGTTCATTTTACAGATGATGAAACTGAGGCAAACAGAGTTAAGTGACTTGCCCAGGGTTACACAGTTAGTAAGTATCTGAGGCCAGATTTGAACTCAGGAAGATGAGTCTTCCTCACTCCAGCCCCTTGGCACTCTAACCACTGGATCACCTAGCTGCCAAAGAAGGGTTGTTTGAGCACTATGAGACCCTATGAAAGAATCTCCAAGAGGAAGATAGGGAAGAGGAGAGGGAACAATAAGGGAAGACTGAATAGAGAAGATAGCATTTGCACTGGATATTAAAGAATGAGTAGGATTTCAATGGGAAGATACTTAATAGAATGGGGAGAAGGAAGGAAGAGGCTAGGCTTCCAGGTATAGGGAATAGTGTGAATCAAAGTATGGAGACGGAAAAGTACGTGATATGCTTGGGGAACAGCAACCAGACTGGTTTTGCTGGATCCTCTGGAATGGAGAGAAATAGAAACCAAGAACTAGATGTGTGGTCTAGTCCATGTACCACTCTGACTCACTGACCCAACACAAGTCCCTTAACCTTTTATGACTTATTTTCCACATTTGAATGGTTTTCTATCCCTTTCTTACCCTCCCATTCCCCTATTCCCCATTTTTGCAGCCTGTGAGGAAACAATGCAATCAGTGATGGTTCCATACACTGACTGCACTCCTGGTAAACAAAGTGCCTAGCAAAAACCACATACTTTCTCTGTCTTACTCCACAGAGTATTTATGCTGCACAGAACACATAGAAGTGATGTGCTCCCTGCCACAGAAAGGCCATTACACTAAATTAGGAATTGGGGAAAGGCTTCTGCTTTCCTTGAAAAGGTTCAAGGGTGTCTAGACTGATCGCTGGTCATGTCAAGTCAAGTCAGCAAATATTAAGCCCTTCTTATGTGTTGGAGCTGCTAGGTGGCACAGCCAATAGAGTGCCAGACCTGGAGTCAGGAAGATCTGAGTTCAAATTTGACCTCAGACACTTACTAGCTGTATAACCTGGGTAAGTCACTTAATCCTAATTTGCCTCAGTTTCCTCATTTGTAAAATGAGCTGGAGAAGGAAATGGCAAACCACTTCAATATCTTTGAAAAGAAAATCCCAAATAGAGTCACAAAGAGTCAGACTCGATTGAAAAAAACAACTAAACATCAAACTCTTATGTGTTAAGTCCTCTGCTAAGCACTAGCAATACAAATAAATAAAAAAATAATAATCCCTACCCTCAAGGAAGTAACCTTTTAATGGAGGAGAAAACATTTAAGCAACCATGTACATACAAGGTACATGGGGGTAAATTGGAGGTAACAATGGTGTCAGGGAAGAGATAATATGAGGGGAGTGGGAAGGATACCAGCAGAGTTTTAGTAGAGCTGTTGAGTTGATCTTGCTATACAGATCAGAAAAATCAAGGCCTGAGAAACACAGGTACCAAATGCAGGCATGAGCCCTTTGACTGGAGCGTCTCATAAAAGACCAGTCGACAGCCTTGGCTTGGGGTTTCTTGCATCTCTGAACTGGCAGGATGTTATTTTCAGCCTCAAATAAAAGCTCCACCATTTAATTCTGTAAGGCAGAAGAAAAAAAACCACCCCAATCATTGCCCTTAGGAAAAGGATTACCGAACTTTCTGTACCTAGTGTTTATGCTTTTAATAAGAGCAGTGTTTCTAAGAGAATTGAATGCCTTTTTGTGCTGGGATGTTTTTCTATGCCGACTTCTGAGGCTTGTACCTGAAAGTCTGGGAAGCCTGTTTTTTTTAAATTCACAGAAACTTGACAAACAGTAGGAATTTGTTCTCTAACCTACACAGATTGGCAAAACAGGGAAAGAGCTTGTTCAGCTTCCATTAACAGCTTTGCTCAAAGGAAGGTACTTTCCCTTTCTATGGGAAGAAATTCATTTAAGGGAATAAAGACATGGGGTAAAGTATCTTGGTGAACCTAAACTCCAGCAAGCATTGTGAAATCTTGGTTGGGACATCCTCCTACATGGAAGACACTGGATGCCAGTGAACCCAGAGTTTAAGATCAATGGCAAAAGAGGGGGAGGTTTAAAGTGGGAGTTTTATCTCTGAAGTGGTCTTTCCTTACAGAATAGAATGAGGACATTGCCTGGCAGAGACACTTTTTTTTAGTTAAGGAGACACTGACTGGGCCATAGAAAATGCCCACATGGACCAGTCTAAGGTTTCCCCAAAAAAGTTTCTTTCTGACTAGGAGACTAAGAGGAATCTCTTACCCCCTCCCGAAAATGACTGGTTGGGAGGAGGTCATAGAGAGGAGAATGATGCCTAGAAGGGTCAGAAAAAGGGAGAGGGGAGGAAGAGAGACACAGAGAGAGACAGACAGGCAGAGATGGAGAGAGAGAGAGAGAGAGAGAGAGAGAGAGAGAGAGAGAGAGAGAGAGAGAGAGAGAGATTGAGAAAGAGATTGAGAGAAAGAGACAGAGACAGAGACAGAGACAGAGAGAGACAGAGAGAGAGAGAGAGAGAGAATGAGAGAGGAGGCTAGAGTGCTAGCCACAGAAGGCAGGAAAGTAGGTAGATGCCAGAATCTAGGCTGGGATTAATCCCTTTGTTTGGTTGTTGTAGGGTGGAGACCCAATTCCTAGGTTAGGCAAGGGAATCTTCCTGGATCTGAAGAAGTGATGGTATAGAAAGGGTCAGAGTGGGACTAAGCAATTCTCTCCAAATAAGGACGTGCTCTAGGTTGCTTTAACAATATTTTTCAAAATGCCTTCAGCTGGAAGGAATTCTGCATGGCCACAAAATGCTCATTGTCTCTGCCCATACTGTTGACTTTGCAGGGGAAAATGTTTGAATACTATTAAAGTCAAAAGATGAATTCAAATTCCCATTCTCCTTCTTATCTATGTGAACTAGTCAAGGCACTGAATTACTCTGGACCTCAGTTTCTTCAGCTATAAAATGAAGGAGTTGGTCTAAATGCCCTCCTAAGTCTTTTTTTTTTTTTTAAAGCAATTGGGGTTAAGTAACTTGCTCAAGGTTACACAGCCAGTCATTATTTATGTGTAGGTGCTCATTTTCTCAGGCCGGATTCGATCTCGAGTCATCCCAACTCCAAGGCCGGCACTCTTACTGTGCCACCTAGCTGCCCCTCTCCTAAGTCTTTTCTGTCTCTGAGGCTGAACACTATGATAGTAAGCATATTCGACTCTTTCTAATGCTCTCTATTGGAGTAAGAGAAATGCTTATGTGTTTATAACCAATGTCTAATGTTGTGCCTACCTGAGACAAGTGTTTCACAATTTACTCTGTTCACCTGACCCTATTCTTTTTCTGACCCTTTTCACTTGCCTTCCTGGCAAAACAAATTAAGCGGAAACATTTGGGGATCTAACTTAGGGAGCTTACTAAGGTATATTTTTTTCTGTATATATTTTACAGGTATATTTTTAGTAAAGCACTACTTACCACTTAGATATCTTGATCCTAGATATTTTGGATACTTTGATTTTTAAAATTTTATTTTCTTAGCATTTTCATTTTTTTAAATTGCCATAACCCAGCCATGAATACTGACTACTCCTCCAACTATATGAGTTGTTTTTAATTTTTTTTAATGACAGCTTAAATATTTTTAAATTTACAAGCATATGTTTTCTTTCCCTCCTATCTCTCCCCCCACTGGAAAAAAAATAAAAACAAATCTTTTTTAAAAATATAAATACACATAGTAAAGGAAAACAAATTCCTACATTGAGTGAGTCCAAAAAAAATGTATGTATCATTCTCCATATTTAGTACATCACCTCTATGAGGTACCAAGTGATGCAGTGGTAGAGCCTATGGCTGTCTGGAGTCAGGAGGACCTGAGTTCAAGTGTGAGTTCAGATACTTTTAGGCTGTATAATCCTGGGTAAGTCACCTAACCATTGTGTGTTTTTGTTTTCTCAACTCTAAAATGGGGATAATAATAACATCGACCTACCAGGTAGACAATATTTGTAAAACTCGTAGCACAGTGTCCAGCACACAGTAGGTGCTTAATCAAAATGCTTATTCCTTTTTCCCTTCCCTCCCTTTCACAACCACTCCCTCCCTCTAAGGAGATAATCATGGTGGGTCAAACACTGATCAGAGGAGAGTAGGAAAGATGCCAGCAAAGTTTCTTTCTGTGTTATTTGTTTTTACAATGTTGTTATTATATTATAATTTGTTCTCTTGTTCTGCTCAGTTCACTCTACATCAGTGCATACAAGTTTTTTTAGGTTTCTCTGAAATTCCCCCCTTCATTATTTCTTATGGGGGCATACTATTCCATTGTAATCATATATTATAATTTGTTCCACCATTTCCCAATTCATTAATTAATTTCCAGTTTTCTGCCACCATAAAAATATTTTTTCTACTTATGAGTATTTTTCTTCTTTGATCTCTTTGGCTCAAAGGGGTGCTCTGTTCAGTAACTTTTGGGGCATCATTCCAAATTGCTTTCCAGAATGGCTGAACCAATTCACTACTCCACCAACAATGCATTAACATGCCTATTTTCTCACAGTTCCTTCAACATTTGTCATTTTTATTTTTTATCATCAACTTTGCCAACCTGGTGGGTGTGTGGTAGAACTTCAGAGTTACTTTAATTTGCAATTTTCAAATACTTCTTCAAGAAAGTCGGCCTTAGGACATTCACTTTTTCATACATGTAATATTGTTTGGGGCAACACCTTCCCAGTCATCTGTCTGACTGAGAAAAAGGCGGTGTCCCAGAATAATAATCATGAGGATAAAGATGTCATTTCATTAGTATAGGGAACTCCTGGGTGAGGAAACTATCTACCAAAGCAGACTGGACCCTTCTCTGAAACTTCTTTGTGTGGAGTGTTAAATTGAGAAGTTACATGGTCGGCCACTGTCATCTAGCAAGTTTGAGGCAGAGGTGGAACCAGACCCTGCTCTTCCTGGCGCTGAGAGTGATTATCTACTTTTTAATGTTTTAAGGTTAACCAATTTTCTGAGGCAGGGATATCAAAATTATTACCTCAATTTTGCAGATAAGGAAAATGAGAAAAATTAAGTGACTTGGTTGTGTTTATAAATACTGGAGCTAAAACTCACGCTCAAGTATTCTCACTCCCAGGATGCTGTTTGTTCCCTTACTATGGCCATAGAGTTTTGGAGGTTATTGTATGTCCTGCAATGCTGTCAAGCAGTGTGGAAAAGTGATGGCAGTCACGTGATATCAAGCAGTCACAATAATCACAAGCAGGAAGACTGTGACTACGAAATGGAAAATGCCCTCCAGTCAAAAAGACAACACCGTTTTGAAAGAACCATTTTCATTTAGCATCTCATGAGGGAGACTATTTTGGGATGTCAAGGAACTGTAGCCCAAGCTTTTAAGTATCAGTACTATGCACCATTTGTCATCATTGAAAATGGTCTAAAAGGCCCCTTCCTCCAGAGTCTACTTAAAAACAAACAAATGGAAAACCCACCAAGAAAGGCAGAATATTTTGCATTTCTTTAGGCCTGATTTTCTGTTGTTTCCCCATGATTTTTTTTAGCTCTGGCCTTGTTGTTGTGTCTATGTTATGGTTAGTCATGTTAGCTGTGAAGCCTTAGGCAATGAAGGAGATTTGAATTGAGGAACATAATGGTCATAACTGATTCTATTGGTAATAAACATTTAAGGGACACCACATTGCATTGAGTATTGTGCTCCGGGAAGAATCAGACACAATGGCTATTTTCTATCCTGCCACCTTTCAGGAAGTTCTAAAATGTTCTTCATATTACTGTCTTCTCCAGCTAAATTGTAAGCTCTTCAAAGACAAAGCTATTTGTGACTCTGTATACCCCACATGACCTTTTAGAGTGTTATGCACATACTAAAAACTTAAATACTTGTTGAGTGAAACAATGAATGAATGAAACCAATGATAAGATCAATGAACCAATGAGTATTTTTCTGGGTCCTCTAGGAAAATCCTGCTCTGATGTCTCAGCATGGAGTGGAGGTGATGCTGGCTTGTTGAAGGCCATGTCTGTAAAACACAAAATCTACCAAGCTCTGCCAAGCTGTAAAGCTTTAATCATGGACCTGTGAATGCTGGATGCTTACTCTCTGAGGGCCAACTTAGCCAACTCTGTTGGCTAAACATCATTACTCACTTGGCCACAAGTTTAAAAAAAATGTTTAAAGACTATTAACTAAGTGGTCATAGGTAAACAGAGGTAGGACTAGACAGGAAATAAGAAGGTCATCAAGTCCAAGTTTTCATTTTACAAATGTGGAAATTGAGACCCAGAGGTGTTGATTCGCCCAAGGTTACACAGGCATTTAAATCTTAAATTCAAATTCAAATTCAAAATTCAAATCAAGAATTTTTTTCCACTACAAAATTCTCTTCTTAGAGAGATAGGGTTGGGAGATGTGTAGGAATTATTCTTTCTCATGAGAAATCACAGATCTTTGAAGCATTGTAGCATTTGTGCCCCTATTATGTTGAAGATATTGAAGGGGACATAATGCAGTATAACACAATACAAAGTCATTAAATGATCCCCTCCTCTCATCCTCTATAATCTGCCTCTCATCTTGTTATCATAATCATCATTTTTATATGTAGATCTGTGTCACTCTTTCCTCCACTCAACAAACTGTAGTATCTTTCCATTGTCTCTTTAGGAAAGTTCAAAATCCTCTTAGAATTTGAGGCCTTTTGTAAGATGGAGCCACTTTGGTATTCCAGCTTTATCTCTTATTACTCCTTTCCTAATATAATACTTCATGGCCCAGTAAAATGGACCATTCTCTACTTGCTGAACACATGCTGTATTCACCCAGACTCCCAGAATTAATTTTATATGATCCCAGAGGTCATCTATTCCTTAAGTAAGAGTGCCCCTCTGCCTCATTTTCAACAAATTATTACCCAACTTTTTTTTGAAGACCTCTAGTAAGGGGGAATGACAACCTCCAAAGTCACTATATTCCACTATTTAATAGCTCTAATTGTTAGAAAGTTTTTCCTTACATTGAAAAAATGTATTGACATATTGTCTCTAGATCTGATATCTGGTACTTATTTTCTGTCTCTTTGCCCTTCTTTACTCCATTCCCTAGAATGTTCTCCCTCCCCTTCTTTCCCTGTTGACATCCTACCCATCCTTTAGTACCTGACTCTTCAAAGCCTTATACCTTCAAGAATCGTTCTTTCAGACCTCCCTAGGTTCTGCCCCTGATTCTTCAGATTTCTTGGAAGAAGAAGCCTTCACCACTATTTTCCAGTAGCTGCTCACCCTCTGGAAAATCTCTCTGGCCCTCCTCTGATTGGTCTTCTTAGAAATTCCCAGAACATGATCCACACCAGTCATATTCCTTCCTTCCTATCTGGGTTCTTTGCTCCTGATTCTCCAGACTCCCTTCTTTTCCATACACCAAAGCAAATTCCTTTTCCCCTTTCCCCTATTTTCAACTTCTTTTTATGTGTTGTATTCTCCCAAGAGAATAAAAAACTCCCTTAGAAAAGGGATGATCTTTCTTTTTGTTTCTATTTGTATTCTCAGTACTTATCACAGTGTTTAGCACACAGTAAGTTCATAATAAATGCTTCTTGCCTTGACTTAACTCATCAATTTTTACTACATTTAAGGCACTGTGCTAACTACTCTGCCTGCATAGAGCATTCAGACTAGTAGGTAGACAGGAAAGAATAGAGAAAACAGTTGGAGGGATTAGCATTGGAAAGGAGGAATGTTTCTTCTGAGAAAGGGGAAAAGGAAGCTGAAATGATGCAGAGATGGATTCTGGGAAACAATTGATCAATAAGAATTTATTAAACACCTATAGTAGGCCAAGCACTGACTGGTGTTGGGGATACATAGACATAGAAATAATTCCTGCTCTCATGGAACTTAAATTCTGTTAGGAGAGGAAAACATTTGCTATCTCTGGGAAAATGGAGGAATAAAACTTCCTCAATAGTCAGAAACCAAGTAAATGTCACCAGGTGCTCTTGAGGAATAATTATGATGTGCCTCTGCTTTCTGAAGAGGAATGATCTGCTCTTTTCCTAAGAGTATGAATGTTGGTTAATTATAATAATAACAGGAAAATTTTCAAAATGCAGCCTCATATCCTTTTCTCTGGGAACTAATAGAAGTTCATGAGCAGGTTCATAGCTCATCAGGGAATTTTAAATTACAGTGATAAGGAACAAGGAGAAATGGAGACTGAAGCATGGTTAGAGATTTCACTGATAGATCATCTCACATCTTGAAACAAATGACACTTTGGTAGGATCCTGAAAAGATAGAGAATTTAAGGAGTAATCAAGACCATGGAGCTGTGACAGCTCCAAATGTGTAACATCACTCAACCACCAAGCACTACTCTGTCATGGGACTGAAACCACTAATAGAAACAAACAAGAGCATTATAGCAGATAAACAAGTATTTTATCAGCAAACATCCCAAGATGTCAGCCAGACTCATTGCACAAAATGACATAAGCTGCAGACAAATCCTTGAGGGCAACCATCTCACTGAGGCCAAAATAAATACCATCCCATGTGATGTGTCCGAGTGGTTTCCAAAGACAAGTCTATAAAGAAAAACACAGCTAGACTTGGGATTATGAAGAAAGGCAAGTGAAAGAAAATAAAGACTGGAAAAAGAAGGTTGTGGACTATATCCAAGAAGGACCTATTAGGAAGTCAATTAGGAACTGAGTATTTCTTATGCATCCACTATGACACATTCACCTGAAAGTCCACATCTATAAAAGTGGGATAACATTACTGGCTGATTAATCAGAATCTGTCTTGTTATCTAAATAAGATAATACACTTAAAATCTACCAGTCCTGGGATCTCAAACGCTTGACCTGGCTAAGACAACCTTGGACAGCTTAAAGATATTCCCTTTATTTCCCCCACATTATATCCCTTTTGTCAATCCCTAGGATTGACAAACCTTTGTGAAGTGAAAAAAAGATATAGATAATAATAGAGGAGATGATTTATTTAAAAAGCACGAATTGTGCTAGGCATTGGGGATGAAAAGACAAAAAAAGAATTGTTGGTACTATAACATATATAAGCTTTGAATTTGAGATTATTGTACTAAACTGTAAGCTTCTTGAAAGAAGGAGCCACATTTTGATGTTTTGGTGCCCCGTCCCTACAACCCAGTACAGAAGTTGATCTATAAATATTTGTTGAATGAATGAATATGCAGTCTAAAAGGCTAGTCAATTTCATTAGCAAAGTTGGTGGTGCTCAGCTTAATTGAATTTGAAGAGTGCCAGAAAATCCTAATTGCCCAAGAAAGTCTTTCCTACCAGCTTGCAGGTATCATCACTCTGATTCCCAAAATTCCATTAGGAATGTATTCATTAGAAGTAAAAGTTTCCAGGAACATTCTCTTAAATTAAAAAAAAAAAGATAACTTGTGTAGTACTTTAACATTTGCAAAATACTTTATATATATCATCTCTTTTAAACCTCACGAAAATGGTGTAAAGTAGGTGTTAGAAGTGCTATCAGCCCCATTTTACAGATAAGAGTCAGAGGTTAAGCGAGTTCACATGACGTACTCACAGCTATTAAGTGTCAGAGGAAGGCTTTGGACTTGGTTTTAAAGTCCCCATTGCATCTAATATACCACACCTGAAAAAGGCAGATATTTAGTTATTTTTCCTCATTAACATCTCATTGGGGATTCACGCATATGTAGCTCACAGACCACTTCTCATTTTGGGCTTCCTAAGTAACCACCTAGTGCTCTCTTCACTGTGCCACCTAGCCATCCCCAGGCATACTTCTTTATTACTCCTCTCTAAGTGTTACATTTCTCTCCTCCCTGGTAGGGACTGCTATTCACTTCTATTTGTCATCCATTCTGGATTTTTTTCAAGGTCACCTAATAGCCTGTAACAACATCCACCAAAGATGGTATGATATAAGATGATAGTTATAAAGCTCTTTGCAAACCTTAAAGCACTTTATAAATGATAGCTATTATTATTATTACTCTTTCATCAGCTCTTTTAACCACCTCTACTATTGAAAGGGGTGGAAGGGTTGCTGTGATTAATAAGCCTCTACCCGACAGAGACTACAGTTCTTCCAGGCTGCTATTTCAGTCTTCTTCTGTTCTTTGGCTATGGTTTTCAGATGAGGCTCCATCTTCAGAGACACTTGAAACTCCATCTACTGGAAGCAATGTGATAATTGAACATTTCCTCTGTGGAGAAGGCCATAGCTATTTTTAATTAGCATTCTTAGCCAATAGCTATGAAACTTTCTTCTGTTCTCCCTGACATCACCTTTAGCCAATATATTTGAATCTCTCAACAGCTTTCGCATTCAGCTCTTTCAGCCAATAGCTAGCATGCTCTTTCCCCGAGCCAGGCTGCACCAGAAGACACAGAGGCCTATACTAAAAATCAAGTCTCCCCTTTGACCTCTTCATGGAATTCTTCTATTGACCATTTTCTTCTTCTGAACTTATTTGTTAACTGCTTAGTTCTATTGTCTTACCTCTTTCACCTCAACTCTAAGTTCAAATGGTCAGAAACTCATTTTAGTTTACGACTTATTATATCCCCCTAGCTGAGACAAATATCTCCAGGTCTCTACTTTCTCAATCACAAAAGGAATTGAGACATACTGTGGTAAATAAACTGTTTTAACCTACCCCAGAAGTCCCTCCATTCTAGGCAAAATATAAATATCTGTCCTGCCTAGAAAATTCTGAAAGGGCAACTGAACTTTATCCTGTGTCCTTCCAGTAACAAATCTTATCTTGATCTCTTCTCTGATCTCTGTACATATCAGATTGCTTTGGACTAAGATAGCTAACTGAGAGGGAAAGGGCCAAGGACTAGGTAAGTTTGGAAAAGGAGAAGGGGAAAAGGTAAGGAGCAAACTTGAGGAAAAGACTCTTCAACTAGGGACAGCAAAAAGGGTACTGTGTACCTGGATCCAGGGCTACAGCATGATTGAAAAGGATTGCTAATGCTGAGAAGATACCAAAGAAAAATTTAACCTGCTTGTCAATTTTGCTTAGGGCTGGCTGTGACAAGTGATAGGATATGATTTATTACATAGAAGTTATACATGAGGTTACAAGAGAAAAGCAAGACAGGAAAAAAAATCACTAAACTTAGAAAAGACCTGGGAATACTTGCTCTATAGACAGAAATAACAGATCAATCACATCAAGCAATGAAGCTGAATAGATGATAAATCATTTTGCAGGTAAACTATGAAGAAAGAGCAGATTGCCAATTTTGGACAGATTAACAATTCAGTTTATCATCTTTTCAAAACAGTCAAATAACTGGGGTAACTGATTTCTCATTTTCCATGGAACCCCTTAAACCCTTTCTCCCACACAACTGATTGGATTTATAGCTGAACTGACTAAACTGGCCTATTTGGTTTAGTATAGACAAAACCTGAGCAACTTGAATAAAAATTAATGCATAGAAGTCATTGGGATACCTATACAGAAATACTATTTGACTACTTGTTCAGAGAAAATAGGTGTATATATAAAGAAATATTCTTCAACTTAAACTGCAAAAGATCTTTGATTTAATCAAACAAACTTAATCAGTTTAATCAATCTCCCTATCAATGCAAATCATGACTCCTACATGTCTCCAAAGAAAGTACTTATTGAGTTACCCTAGTTAAAACATTTCATCATTTAGTAGTCAACGTTCTGGTAACAGGCCTTTCCAAATTTAGCTAGGCTGATTCTCACAGAGTCCATACGTGACCTTTTCCAACTTTGATTCAGGCCAGTAGATCAGGTTCCTTCCCCTAAAGAAGAGCTGGGGGTAGAGGTGGGGGGGGGGGGAGTAGTCCTGAAGATAAAGACAGCTACAATGGTAGATGACTATCTGTGAGTTCAGTCCCTGACTCCAAAGGAATCTATCTGCCTAGGTGGTTAGCTTTGCCTTACCTACTCATGATTTGTATATTCAAAAGTGCCCTGACTCACAGATTTCCAAAAGGCACCGGCTCTCTTTGTCTACCCCAATATAAAACTGAACAGACCCTCGCATCTTTGGGCCATTTTGGTCAATCTAACTATTGCCTAGATAGAACTTTCTGGGAGCAGTGATAGGTGTAACTTCATTTCTGCAGGCCAGACAGAGATGATAAAGCAGTGGGCAATAGGATGGAGTAGAACACAAGTGCCTTTTCATCCCCATTCTATTGGAGTTTGTCCATGTGGTTTGGGTATTATTAAATAAACTCAGTAGCCAAGACAATCAAAAGTGAGACTTTGTCTTTGTTTCTTAAAATTTTGAACTTGACTAATATTATATATGTCGTATGGGCTTCCACAGCTCACATTTGGCTTTTTTTAATACTTTGAGAACCCAGGGTCATCTCTATACCGTATGACTGACAGAATATATAATAGTAATTCAATTCCATAGACCTTTATAAGATGCCTTCCAAAGTGTTTATACCACTGTGCTAGGTTCTGGAGATTCAAAGATGAAACATCATACAGTCCCTTTCTTCAGGGCTTTATAATCTAGTAAGGAAACATACAATAGGTAAACCAATGGCTGTAATAAGGCTAAAGTAGCATAACCAACTGGGGGCAGCAGGAGGAGGAAATACCTCACATAGAAGATGACCTATCAACTGTACTTCAAAGTAAGGTAGGAATTCTACAGGGGTTGAGGTGAAGAGGGGGTACACATTGGATATGAGTGCAAAGGTCTGGAGATGAGAGATGGAATGATGCAGATGGAGAACCTCTAGTTGGTTCAGGCAGCTAAAAAACGGAAAGAAGGTGAAAGACAATAATATGCCACAAGGACCAAGAGGGAGCCATATTCTGGTGGGCTTTGAATCCCATGCAGAGAATTTTGTATTTTATACTTGAAATAGGTAGCATGGCATATTGGGATAATATATAGATGGTTTTGGAGTCAAGAACACCTTAGTTCAAGTTCTGTCAATGATGTGTACAGGACAAAAACTGGACTCAACTCACTCCATTTTGCATCTGCTGCCCTGCCTGGTTTCAGCTCCATGGAAGAGAATGCCCCATTCCTGATACTCCATGATGTCCCATACCCCTGTTTCCCCCACTACTTTCCTGCCTCCTTTTGTGTGGTGTCTCCCTATTTAGGTTGTAAGCCCTTTGAGATCAAGGACTGTCTTTCCTTTTTTAAAAAAGTTTTTATGTATTTTTTTTGAAGAGGGAAGGCAAGGCAATTGGGGTTAAGTGACTTACCCAAGGTCTGTCTTTCTTTTTATTAATTGTATCCCCAGAGCTTGGCATAGTGGCTGGCACATAGTTGGTACCTAATAAATATTGATTGAATTGGATACTGATTGCTTGATCCTGGGCAAGTCTGATTCCCACTCTCATGTCCCTTATTTATGCAGGTAGTTCCCCCATGTCAAGATGCTCTCCTTCCTTATCCTCGCCTCTAATAGTCCTCATCATCTTTTAAGGCTTAGTTCTTGTGCCCTCCTCCTTAATGAATCCTTCCCTGAAACCTCCAGTTCTCTGTCTCTGTCTCTCTGTCTTTCTCTGTCTCTTTGCCTCTTTCTCTGTTTCCTTTCTCTCTCTCATATTTATGTCTCTGTATCCCAGACTCTGTCTTTCCTTTCCTTTCTCTCTTCAGATTTATTTTATCATTCACTTACCTGTATACAAGTTTTGTCATTCTCACTAGAATGTGCTTTCCTTGAGGACGGGGACTTTTCCACCTTTACCTTTGTATTCTATCACTAATACCTACCATAGAAACTTGCATTTTTTTTTTTGGTTTTAGTTTCATTGTTGTTCAGACTGCCTTGCACATATGAAAAGCACTTAATACATGTTTGTGAAATGAATTGAAGCAGTAATACAAGTCAGTATATCATTACATACCTAGTACCAAAATAAACACCAAAATGCTAAACACCCTAGGCAACTTTAATGCCCTAGGTTGCAGAACAGAGGCCACTTTGAGCATTTCCTAATCAGGGAATCCCTACAGCATGAAAATCATAGGTCCAGAACCTTCTATGCCAAGCCTCAAAAGCAAACAAGCAAACAAACAAAAAACCTAAAATCAGTTTCGGTAGGGGAGTGATACGGCCAGGTGTGCTTTAGGAATGTCATTTGGGAAGCTACAAGGAGAATAGATTGAAGGGGGAAAAGAGTGGAAACTGGAAAACTTGGGAGGATATTTCCTTTACTTTCTCTACTACTGCTGCTACCCTAGTTCAGATTTTCCTCACTGTAAGCCTGAATTAATATAGAATTCTTCTTGCAGAATTCCTTCTTTTCAGTCCTTGTTCTAAGCCACCTGATTTTTTATCACCAGGTTCTTCTACAACCCCAATTTTGTCAGTTATTCTTTTACTCAAAAACTTCCTGTTGTCTTTGGAATAAAGTACAGACCCCTCGGCTTACCAAGACCTTCCATAATTTTCTTGTTGTCACTGTTGTTCAGTAATATCTGACTCTTCATGACCCCATTTGGGGTATTTTTGAAAAACACACTAGAGTGGTTTGTCATTTCCTGCTCCAGCTCATTTTACAGATGGGGAAACTGAGGTAAACAGGGTTGAGTGATTTACCCAAGGTCATATTAATTAATAAATGCCTGAGGACAGATTTGAACTTATATTCCAAACTCGAGGCCTTGCACACTATTCACTTTGCAACCTAACTGCCCTCCATAATCTTGCCCAACCCTAACTATCCAACCTCCCCTTCCACTAATCCTCATTGTTACAGTCTGTTGCCAGTCTACTCATTGTCCTCAGCAAATACAATACTCATTCTCAATTTAACCACTTGCCAATGCTCTTATCCAATTTGCCACATCTCAGCTGCCCTTTTCTCTTCTCCATCTGTCCAACTCTTACCATCTTCCACAAGTCCTACCTTTCTCATGAGATCATCCCCAGTTGGCTAAGCTTCCTTTTCTTTAAACTCCTATAACCCTTATTTTCAAATAAACAAACCATAACTCTCAGCAATTATTATGTGTAATTTATTTTGGCCCCTGGTATATATTGCCTTGAATCATTATTTAAATTCCTTTCAACAAACATGTATGTAGTACCTGTTGTGTACAAGACAGTCCCTATAACAAATTCAGAGGTTAAGACCCTAAAAATGTAATGTTGGGGACACAAAGACACCTTATGCCGGGGGTAATACAACATCTACACAGATAAGTGAATAAAAAGTAATTTGAGGAGGTGTAGTAGAGAAAGATTCAAAGCTGAACTTTGAAGATTCTGAGAGGTCAAGATGGGAGGGAGTATATACAGTCCTAGGATACTGCCTTTGCAAATGTATGGAGGTAGGAAATAGATCATGAACCCTGATTAGGAGTAGTTCAGTTTTTCTTGACCATATGGTTTTCAAAAGGGGGTGATGTCATGTTTGTATATATTATCTCTTTAATAAGATTATAAACTCCTGGTGGCCTAGGACCATTTCGCTGATGACCTATCACAGCTCAATAAACTTTGGGAAAGAAGGAAGGGATGAAGCAATGTGGTACTGTGATTCCAGAGGCAAAATGAAAAACAACAACAGGTGGATTCTTAGAAACATCAGCTTTTCCTGTAAACTGAACAAGAGACCCTGAAACAATCACAGTGGGACTCATTTCCAGATTTCCTGGTAAGTTCTCATATGAAGCAATTACTGCAAAATAGTCTATGAGTCAGAAGTAATATTCTTGGCTGATGACATCTGGAAACCCTTTCATTTAACCAAAAAAGACAGTTTATTTCAAATCTGATACACTTCTCTAGGGAGCACTGATAGACATACCTAGTGTCTATGACTGAATGGCATACCTTTGAGAAGAACAAATTTACTTATGTAGTGAGAGGAAAAGAATATCATGATTCAAAGAGAAAGAATTCAAGACTATCACAGGCATGTAAAGGCCAGGTCATTTATAAACTCAGTAATGGATGAAGTAATCAAGAATGAACAAAATCTGAGCGTGATATATGGATATTTTTAAAGCCTATGACGCAGTCACCCACTGGCGTCTACAGTATTGGGTTTTTCAGGTTCATAAAGCTGACCTTTCTATTGTTCCTTTTGGCAGCATTTAATGGTCAAAAGGATTGTCTTACATCTTCCAACTACGGAAAGGACTGCCAAATTGAGGGCCATGTTAGAAAGCCAAAACTAGCTCAGGACTTCCTTATCAGTTCATTAGGAGTCTGTTCAAGATTATTTAGTTGCATGTGGTTTTAGACCACATGTTTAGAGACCAAAAAATATTAGTCAAGCCTATAAAAAAATGACACCTCAAGTAGCTATGATTTCATCAGTCTGGGCACTCCTTCCACTGACATAGATTATAACTCTTCAACCAATCAATCAACAAATATTAACTGGGCATTGTGTTAGGCACTGGAGATATGCAAATAATGAAAAAAAAAAGCTCAAATTATATTGGGGAAGATGACATTTACATACATGAATGCAAATATAAAGACATACTGGTAGTTAGGGAGAGGGTCTAGAAGTTGGGGTGATAAGGAAAGGTCGGAGGCACCTGAGTAGTATCTTGAAAAAGATAGGGAGTTTATGAGGCAGAAATAAAGAAGGAACACATTCCATGCATTGGGGGTCCACTTTTGCAAAGGCAAAGAGATGGGAGATAAGTTATCTGTGGGGAAAACAGGCTTGTTTGACTGGATAGTGGGATATGAGAAGAAAAATAACAGTGAGTCTGGGAGGAGAGGTTGTGGTCAAATTATAATAAGGGGGAGGGATGGGACCTGTGATTCCATTTGTATAGGGGATTCCCAGCTAAGGAAATTCCCTCTAACAATACAGGTTGGCATCTTCTCTGTAAGTAATAGCCTTAGCGAGTTGCTAAGAGCACACTGAGAGGTCAAGTCACTTGCCAGTATGTGTCAGAAGCAGGATTTTGGACCCAGGTTCTCCTGGCTCTAAAGTGATATCCACTATACCCCCCTGTGAAAGGCTTTAAAAGCCATTCAGGGGCAACAAGAAAACTTAAGTATATATATATATAACAAGTACAAATAAGGCAATAGCAGTTAGGTGGGGGATGAGAAAAGGCATCATGTAGGAGGTGATGCTTGAATTGTGTTTTAATGGAAGAGAGAGATTCTATGAGGAAAAGATGAGGGAGAAGTGCTTTCCAGGTATGGGCATCAGCCATTGCAAAAGCACAGAGATGAAATTTGGAGGACAGTGTGTGAGGAACAGAGAGAAAGCCAGCTTATCTGGATCATAGGCAGTGCCAGGTTGTGAAGGGCTTTAAAAAATGAAACAGAGTAATTTAAAATTTATCTTAAAGGCACAATAGAGAGTCACTGGAGGTTATTGGGTAGGGGTGTGACATGTTTAATGAAAGTCATTTTGGCAACTGTGTAAGGATGGATTGGAGTAGGTAGAGACTTGAGGCAGGGAGTATATTTAGGAGCCCATTGCAATAATCTAAGCTAGAGGTGATAAGGTCTTGAACTAAGGTGGTGGCTATGCAAACTGAGATAAAAAGTTGTGAAATTATGTGAAATAAGGGAGAAGAAAATTGAGTGTAATGCTAAAGTTATGAACTGGGGAGAATGGAAGAATGCTGGTGCCTTTAACAGGAGTAAAGAATTTTTTTAAATGGGTGGGTTTGGGAAGAAAGAAAATGAGTTCTGTTTTGGAAATGTCATGTTTGATATTTTTCAAGGACATCTAGTTTGAAACACCAATCCGAAGTAGGAGATGAAGGATGATAGCTCTGGGTGAGATTCTGGGGTTGGACATATAGATCTGTGAGTAATTTTCATAGAAATGATCAGTAAGACTATAGGAGTTGATGAAGTCAATAAAAAGACAGTAGAAAGAGAGAAGAAGGCTTAGGATAGAGCCTTGGGGAACACCTACAGTTAGGGACCCATTGTTGTTTGCCCTTCGTTCTCAAAGAAGACCAATGACAGGGACCAATATGTGGATGAAGGGCAGCAAAGGAGAATGAGAAGTAATAATAAGTCAAGTAGGGGAAGATTTAGGAGACAGCAGTGTCACAAAAACCTAGAGAAAAAACATTTCTAGGTTGAATGGATAGTTAACAATGCCAAACGCAGCAGAGTACAAGAAGATTGAGGACCAAGAAAGGACTGTTAGATTTGGCAATTAAGGAACTATTAGTAAATTTAGAGCTGGGGTTCCACAGAACCCCAAAGATCCCATCGATAGATTTTAGGGGGGCTGTGAACTTGGATGGGGAAAAAATGAAATCTTTATTTTTCACTAACCTCTAACTGAAATTTGGCATTTCCTTTCATTATAAATGTAGGCAACAAACCATAGTAGGATTAGCAGTACCGCTGACACTTGTTTTCTGTGTTGTTTTGATAACTGTGTTTCCTTGTAATTGGATTCTGCCATAATCCTAAAGTTTTATTTTGTGCATTTAAAAATAGTATTCTGAAGAGGGTCTAGGGCCTATACCAGACTGCCAGAGTGGTCTATGAAAAAAAAAAGGTTGAGAACTTCTGCTTTATAGAGAACAATTTCAGGTGAGTGATGAAGTTAGAAGCCAGATTGAAAAGATTTAAGAAGAAGAGAGTGCTGGGAAATATTGAACAACTGACTCTCAAAAGAAAAAAAAATACACACAACACACTTTGAAGTTTAATCTGAATAAATATTTTCTCCATCACTTTCTATAGACTCCAGACAATCAAGAAAATAATAAATTAAGCTATTATTTGTAGCATTTACTTATTTCTGGGGTAAATGTTCACATGTGAAATTTAATATCAGCTCTCAGGAGCCTGTTGGAGCTGGCTCCAGCACACTCTGAGCAAATTATAAGAAAGACCTTAGAAGATGATGTTTGTAAGTTGCTGAGTCCAAACAATATCTTTACCTGGTGTTTAGCCTTCTAGTGATGAGCTAGCTTTCCCAAACCTCCCCAGGCTGATCCTTGGATAGCATGTGTCCCATCCACCAAACAGGTTTTACTCTAAGCCTTTCCAGCTTGAACCCGCCTGCTTAAGCTTTCAAGGACTCAGTCACCTCCATTCTACGTGAGGCCCAAGAGTAGGATGTCAATCGGAATTAAATAAAACTAACATAAGCTTCTTGCCCAGACATCATAATAACCTATAAATGAAATTTGTTATGGCAAATTAATGCAAACTTTCAATAAATATCCAATCAATAATTCATTGTGCCATGAAGGTGACCCTGTAGCATGATACAGAAGAGAGTCATCATGGCACAATGGAAAGGGTGTTGGTTTAGGGATCAGAGGATCTGGGTTCAGTCTTACCTTACCTTTGTAACCCTGGGTGAGTTGGTTAATTTCTCTGGGCCTCAGTTTACTTATCTATAAAGTGAGAAGGTCGTACTAGATGGTCTCTGTTCAGAGGGATTTTGGGGAGAGCTCAGGTGAGTCCCTACATTTTCTCCACCATTTTGGCTCGAGTCTTCCTTACAGTTCTACATCAGTGACTGGGCCCTTTCCCCCACCAAGACTATCCCAAGATAGAAAGCCTTCTAGTCTGGACACACTGAGAGTCATCTAAGGAAGAGCTGAGCTATGCTTCAGGGAAGTTGGATACCAGATAAAGAGATTTTGGAGCTATGGCAGCTGTCCATTAAGATATGGAATGGTTGAAATTAGCCTCAGTGAGAGAAGTTCTCATATTCACTGATGAAATCACAGATCATTTGTGGAAGTTCATACAGTTGGTACAGTGACTACATCGAACACAGCTCTCAGACTGCTTTAACATATAAGGCTAGGCCTGAAACATTGCACTAGTCCCATTTACCATCACTTATTAAAATAGCCCCAATGCAGCTCAGATAAATGCAGCTTGACCAACTATGTGCATGCATGCATATACATATATAAAACCTGCATATATGGACAAATATATATGTGTAGTCTATGTCTGTCTAGATATGCACATATAGATATAGACAAAGATGTTTAGATCTCTGAATAGAGATACACTGGCATGTAGCTAGCTTTGTGTGCATATGCATCTCCATGAGTATATATATTTTGTAAACATGTGATAAACAGTCACAGATACAAATACATGTATGGGTACATACAGACTGCATTCATTTAATATATACATGTATGAACACATAATCAGTTGCATGTCAGGAATTAGACATATATACATCTAAACCAGATATCATAAATATCTAGATATAAACATATATACACAAGATACATACATATATATATCAAGATATATACCATGGAAATGCATACACATGAAGAAATATATGAAAGGGGTTTGACCTTTGCTGATTGCATAAACATATATATGTACATGTGTGTGTTTATATACACAAGCACATAATATACATACAAAATAACAACACATTTAAATATATGATAGAATAGATAGAATGGTAGGACAGATAGATGATAGATAGATAGATAGACAAATAGATGGATAGATGGATGGATGGATGGATAGCTGGATAGATAGATAAGATAGATGGACAGATGGTCAGACAGACAGATGTTTGTTCTTTGTTTTCAAAGAGGACCAATGACATCACAAGGGTGATGTCTTGAATTTCTTGTGAATTGGATTTGTGAGGCAGTTGCACAAAGTCAATAGCCTCACTCTCTCTTTCAGAGTCATTGAAGGCTAGCAGCAAGACAAAAATCAAGGGAACTCTTGGAGAGGAAATTCCTTTAAACAATACAGATGAGCAACCAAATTGCAACTTATAGTCTTAGACAGTTGTTGGCTGCAGTGAGAAGTTGTGACGTGATCAGGATTACTTCTCATTATTAGTCAGTGTGTGTCATAAGCAGGAGTTCAATTCAGTTCTTTTTAACTCCAAGGCCCACCCTCTAACCACTGTGCAAGGCTACCTTTCATGCTGTTACAAAGATAGGCATTTATTAAAGATAAGACTTTAATAAACACTTACTATGTGCCAGGTACTGAGTTAGGAATGGGGGATAGAAAGAGAGAAATGAAATAGTGCTTGCAGAAAGGAGCAAATAAAATGTAAGTAAAAGGCAAATAAGGAATTTTGAAGGGAGGGGAGCCCTAACAACTAGGGTGATCAGGAAATGTAGAAAGTACCATCTGAGCTGAGCCTGAGGTGAAGGTGGAAATTCCAAGAGGTGAAAGGAATAGGAGAGAGAAAGAGAGAGAGACAGGGACAGAAAAAGAGACAGAGACAGAGAGAAACAGAGACACAGAGAGACAGAGACAAAGAAATAGAGACAGAGAGAAAAAGAGACAGAGATAGACAGAGACTGAGATAAAAAGAAAGAAAGAGAGGAGAGAGAAAAGAGAAAGAGCAAAACAGAGAAAGTAGAGACAGAGAAAAAGAGAGTGGGAAGAGAGAAAGAGAAAAAGAAAAAGAGAGAAAAGAGAGAGGGAACAAGAGAGAGGAAAGAGAGAGTGAAAGACAGAGGTAGAGAAACAAAGAGACAGAGAGAGAAAAGAGAAAGAAAAACAGAGACAGCAGAGAGAAAGAGAAGAAGGGGAGAAAGAGAGAGAGAAAAAAAGAGAGAGAGGGAACAAGAGAGAGGAAAGAGATGGAGAAAGACACACACAGAGAGAAGACACTAACATACAACCTGAATGAGGTCAGAGAGGTAAGACATAGGTATGGCATCAAACAGAAAAGCAAATAGGCCTTTAACCACATATCAATAAATGTGAAGAATCATTCATTTCATGCATGGAAAAATATTACAAATGTTCTTCACTGTCATTAAGAAGATTAAGCCAATGTAAAATCCACTGGCAGGACAGCTTCTGTCACTTTAGACAAGTATAAAATGGTCCAGTCCAGGCCTAGGGGCATAAAAGTTTTAATGACAAAGTATTCCCCTAAAACTTAAATTGAAAGGATTATTCTACTACACAAAGAAGGCAAAAGAGTAATTAACAGCTATAGCCTGTACTACTCCCTGATTGCAAAACCGAGAAACTTTCTTTACTGTATGTAAAAGTGTTAAGATCATATTTTTATACCACCAAAGCCTAGTCCTGTAAGACATAATCTGTCAGGAAATCTACAAGTGATTCAACTGCAAGTTTAAACTTGGAAACAAAAGGAACAGCATCTTACCCACCTGTATCAGTTTAGCTATAATTATTCAGATAAAATGATGCAGAAAGTTTTCATTAGGTAAGCATTGATTGAGTACCTACTATGTTCCAAACGCAGAATGATTGTAGATAAAGGCATGAATTGTGCCATTGAAAGGGTGACAGACTAGAAATACATGACCCAAATCAGGCAGGCCGTTTGGTGAAACCAGGGAGTTTATTGTGACACTCTAGAAAGGATGATTGACATTATCTCAAATACATAATGAAGGGAAAAATGTGATGATAGACATCAATGCATGGTGATTAACGAAACAACAGAATGCATAATTGGAGCATGTATTGACTTGGCTCCTATGGATAATAACTAAAGACAGAATAATCGTGCTAATATGGATATTAAAAAAACCCAACTAGCTTTCAAATGAATTAGTGAATGGATCCATTGCCCATTATAAATAGGAATTTAAATATATATTGTGCAACAGACCTACTGATTATGTTCACATAATGCCAAAATATTCAGCCATTAAAGAAGTTTCAGGCAACCTAGTAATTTTTGATGTTGTATCACAACATTCTGATAATTGACTGATTTGGCCAGATGGTCTGGTGTCCTATAGGCGAAAAAATGGAATTATGTTGGTGACAAAACCATGATAATTGAATAAGAAACTCTGGTCAAAAGACTAGCCTTTTATCCCTTCAATATATTTAATAAAACATGGAAATTTATTGACTTTTAATGTTCAACTGAGTAGAAATGTTATAATGTTTGTCATTGCTATTAAAAATGTTTTATTGATGCCTTTTATTTTTATATCACAATCATTTCTGGAAATACCCGTTTTTCTTCCCTATTTTCCCACCAAACATCAGAAGCGAACCTTCTTTAATAAAAAAGAAAAGCAGTTAATCTCAAATACCTTATACAGTGAAAAAATATACAATAATCTCCCTTACTAGGCTTCTAATCTTCTGCCCAAAGGGGAAAGATAGGTTTTATTTTCCTGCTCTCCAGAACCATTATTGATATTTACTGAATCAGACAGTTTCTTTTTAATCAAATTAGTGAAAATATGGAAACCATTTTGCAAACCCTAAAGGGAGATATAAATGGTAACTATTTCTTTAATAATTTTCAATTTACATTGTTCTGGTCCCACTTATTTCACTCTGTATCAATTAACATAAATTTTCTTATGTTTCTCTGATTCCTCAAATCCATCATTCCATATAGTATAACAATATTCTGATGCATTCCATCGACTACAGTTTATTTAGTCATTCCTCAGTCAGTTTAAAATCACTTACTACTTTCTTGACATTTTATAATTCTACTTTATACTAATTATTTATGTACACATTTTATCTCTCCTACTAAATAGTAAGACACTTTTCATTCAATTCAGCAAGAATTTATTGAAAGGCATATTATGCACAAAGCACTGTCCTAGGCATTAAGCTCTCGAGTATATTGTCATCCAGCATGAGATGATATGTAAATGGAAATGATAATATAAAACAATATAAGTGTATTAGAGATGTGTAAATGATATACTATATAAAACATGAGGATGAGGTCATTGCCAAGGGAGTGATCAGGAGGCTATATGGAGAAGGAGGTGGTATTTAGGTTGATCTTTGATAGGTAGGTAAAAATTCAACAGTGAAGAGGGAGAGGATGAAAAAAGGAACACCATGAGCAAAATCATAAAATATGTTGTGGAATTTACCAAATAATTGTTCCAAATCTGCTAGAGCATAGAATATGCAGGGGATAGTATTTTAAGACCAGTCCAGAAATATAGTTTCATCTGCTTGTGGAGAGAATATAATGCTAGGCAAAATAATTTGAAAGATGCTTAGTATGTAATAGGGAGCCACTGAAGATTTCAGAGTAGAGGAATGACAAACAGATCCATTCATAAAAATGTTAACATCTACTCATATTATGAAGGATGGATTGTCTAGGGAGTAATGACGGAATGACTTCTTAGGGGGTTATTTAAATGATGGAATGACTTCTTAGGGAGTTATTGAAATATATATACTATTCTTAGGGGCTGATAGTAATGAGGACTAGTATTTGCTTGGTGGAAGTGGAGATAGGGAGGAACAGATGGCAGAGGGAAAATAAATCATTATGTACTTATTAAACACCTACTATTTTCACTATGCTCAATGGGACTCTATAACTTAGTAGATAAGCGAGGTGAACAAAAAAGAAGTGGAAACTATGAGAGTTTAAAACTGGGAAGCTGGGTGACTGGAGGTACAACTGCCAGAAATATCAAAGTTTAAAAAAAGAAGGTTTCAGGGAATTAGTCTGCTGGTAGATATTTAACAACCAACCCCCCAAATGCATGATACAATTTTAAGTTTGGTGTGAATTATTAACATTTTCTCTGTCACTTTCTAAACAATCCAAGAAGTCAAGACCTGATCTGTAGTGTTTGCCCATTTCCAACTTGTAAATGTTCATGCTGAAAATTTAATAATTGGCTCTTAGGAGTCAATATGGGCTGACTCCAGCATACTCCTATTTCAGGAGAAAGATAATAAGCTGGTTTTTAGACATGATGAGTTTAAATGGTAGTAGGACAACAAGTCTGAAATATACTGTAGGTAGTTGGAGATGTAGATATTGAACTTAAGAGAGAAATGAAAATTGGAGATATTGATTTTGGAGGCATGTGGGTAGAAGCAATTTGTAAAGATATGGTTATAATTGAGATTTTAAGGGGAGAGATTGTAGTGCAAGAAAAGGATCAAAGATGGAAATTTGGGAAACATTCACCCCAGTGTCTAGAAAAGGAACATCCAGTGAAGGGGATGGAGAAAGAGTGGCAAAATAAATAGGAAGAAAACAGGAGACTGTGTTGTCTTAGAAGAAAAGGGAAGAAAATACATATGGGGAGAGAATAGTCAGTAGTGTTAAATCCCACAAGGAGGGTTTAAAATGAAAAAAAAAAACCAACAGGCTTTTGGATTCAAAAGTTGAACATCATTGTTAACCTTTGATAAAGCAGCTACATTAGAATTATGGATTTGGAAAACAGATTGAAAGAAATTAAGAAGACAATGTTTGGTTAAGCAAGTAGGCACATTAGTACAACAACTCTGTTAAGATATTTGTCAGTGAAAAGAAGAAAGTTAGGACAATGGTTAGATAGGATAGTAGGGTCAAAGGAAGACTTTTCTTAGGACTGGTTGGCCCTGAACATATTTGAGGAATGAATGAAAAAGCCAGTTAAGAAGTCAGGATTGAAGGTGCACAACAGGGAGAAAATGTTTGCCTGGGGATGCATGTTGGATGAGAAGTCGTCAGAGGTATAAGTAGAAGGATTAGCTTTAGAAAGGATAGTACCTCTTTCCCTGAAATAGAAGAGAAGGAGAGTGGGTGATGACAAAAGAAGTTCTGAGGATACATAGGTAGTCTAAAGAGATCTTGCCAGATGTCCTTCTTAGTGAAATACATTTTGGGGCTAGGGGTGGGGTGTGATTATGGGATTGAGGAGAAAGGAAAACATTTAAATCAGCTGCTGCAGAGAATGAACTAGGAAGAGAATAATGATTATGGAAGATCAGTAAGGGTCTGAGTGAGGTTATGCACCATAAATACATCTTGATTTCATAATAAGGTGGTAACTAGTGAATTATTTGGGTGGTAAACAATGCAGTCAAAGCTTGGTAGGGAAGGAAGTGAAGCTAGAATAGGGGAGGAAGACAAAGAATAATGAGGGGTCAAGATATTGGAGGGTTCAGTCAGTGTGAATAACACATTTAATGTGAGTGAGAAAGTAGTTGTAGTGAAAAATGGAATGTTGTGGTTGAAAAGTAGAATTTCCAAGTTCAGGACCTTGGAGATGGAACAATTCCAATAAGTGTGTGTGTGGCTGTGTTAGAAAAAGAGGTCATTGGATTTTAGAAAGTTGAGACATTGTGTGGAGAATATTAGAGGGATAAATATGAACATTCAAGTCCAACCCCTGAGGATGGTGATCTTTGTTCAGTGGTTCATTTGTGTCTGACTCTTCATAACCTCATGGACCATAGCATATCAGGCCCTTCTATCCTTCACTATCTCTCAAAGTCAAAGCTCAAATTCTTTGTTTCCATGACACTTTCTATCCATCTTATCCTCTGCTATCCCCTTTTCCTTTTGCCTTCAATCCTTCCCAACATCAGGGTCTTTTCCGATGAGTTTTGTCTTATCAATGTGTTGCTAAAATATTTAAGCTTTGGTATTTGACCTTCCTGTGAATAGCCTGAATCAATTTAAGTATTGACTGATTTGATCTCCTTGCTGTCCAGGGGACTTTCACAAGTCTCCTCTAGCTCCACAACTCAAAAGCATTTGATTCTGTAGTGGTCAGCTTTCCTTACAGTCCAACTCTCACAGTCTATATATTCCTACCGAAAAAACTATAGCTTTGACTATATAGACCTTTGTTGGCAAGGTGATGTCTCTGATTTTTAGTATGCCATGGTAGAAGTTATTGCATAGATTTAAAATGAAGAAAGGTTGCTGAGGAGTGAAGTAGAGGAAGGAATATTCTAAAAGTAATGGGGAAAGTAGAGGGTGTGAACCTCTTTTTCTGACCCTGTGAGACATGAAGATTGGAGAAAAAAAGTACCCTCCAAAGAAAGGCTTTGAAAGAGACGTGGTATTTCCTGTGTAAAGTTTCCATTAAGGCATGGAGGTGGTTGTAGGGAAAAGTGAAAATATATAGATGAAGTTGTTTGAGAATACTATTATTAATACTACTTTACATATAATTATAAATCATAATTAATATAATAAATTACATTTACATGAAGTAACGAAGAGTGAAAAAAGCAGAATCAAAACAACCACTCATGATGACAAGTTCATAAAAAACAGCTACAAAAACCTGACAAATAGATAACAAGATCTCCAAAGGGACATTTCTGTTTCTGTCTTCTCTCTCTTGGATAATGATTTTTATTTCAGGAGAAACAAAGAATGCCTAACAGGAGATTAAAAAAAGTGAGGACATGATAAGAGATATCCTAGTTGTCCACAGTGAGTTCAAGACATCAACCATGCAATGACGACTTTTGTGGGTATCAGAAGAACTTGTGGATTAGTTGATTAATTGTTAAGTTGCTGTTGATATTTTTCTTGATGCTCTCTTCTCTCCATCTTTCCATGATACTATCATATCCTAGTTCTTTTCCTTCCTATTGGCCCACTGCATCTCAATCTCTTTTGCTGGATCTCCATCCAGGTTGTGCCTACTAACCATTGGGGTCCCCCAAGATTCAGTCCTTGGCCCTTTGCTCTTTTTCCTCCAAAGACTACTAATGTCAATGGGTATATGATCAGCCAAGTGAAAATGGGAACGAGTCACATCTCAATCAATTGTGGGCTTATCTCCACCAAAGCCATAACACCCAATTATGACCCAATGCTCCTCTATTCTGTTCCCTCTCACTAGTGGCTTCCTTTGTCCTTAGGTTACAGTCTGATAGAAAGGCAACCTAACAGAAAGGTCACCACCTCTACTCTTCTCCCCGATCCCCACATGTCTGCAAACCCTGACACCCTCACTGCCAGCCCATTTGATATCATGGCTGCCATAGGTTGCCCTTTAATGGATAAGCTCTGAAATTCAGGGCAATTACTGGTGAGTAAAGCCACCCCACTTTTCCTTTTGGGAGTGGGAAATAGAGATAAGCATTAGATAAGCAAACATAGATAGGTTGCAATGTACCCCACTGATCTCATTTCACTATCTTTCTGATGAAACAACTCTCCCCCTCCCTCCAAACTCCCCTATTTCCATTGAGTGCAGCACCATTCTTCTTGTTTCCCAATTTCTCAACTTCCTCCTCATCTTGGTCAAGCCCTGCCCTCTCCCCCCACCCCCCATACTTACTACCTAACTCAGCTGAAGTCACTCTCTTTAAAGTTACTAGTGGTTTCTTAAATGGTGAATCTGATGTAGTTTCCTCAATCTTCATCCTTCTTGACTTCTCACTAGCATTTGAAATTGTCAACCATCTTTTCCTGCCCTCTATGGTCTGCTGAAAATGATAACTGTGTTACATACAAAACTTCTCATTTATTCAGGCAAGTTTAAAAACATTTGGAAATAGACTTTTCTACCCTGTTTTGAAACTCTTTAAATTGAAGAGTTTCAGTAGGTTTTTGAATTGATTTGTTAAAAATATCAAAAAATACAACACCTTCTGATTAGTTTTCAAGACCAGTTGACTGACACCAGGAAAGACAGAAATTTACTAACTGCATTTCAACAAAACATTTGCAGGATTGGTGAATAGGAATTGAAAAAATGAGAATCCTAATGAGAATCTTTTTTCCATCTTGATCTTTACAGTTCCCTGAGGTATCTTCTTTTTTTGACCTATGACAGTCATTAAAACTAAGTACTGAAAAAAAAAAAACTGAACTCAGAGCCAACAATCAAATTATTGTATCACAAAGTGTTAGATGAAGACTTTAAAAAAATAATGAAGTATATTCAATTACATTGCTCTCTCTAAAAATTTCATCATTAATATTTTTAGTGAAAGAAAAAAGGTTTTTGATACTATTGAGGAATAAAATGTGATTTTCAAAATATTATTTCATTTTTATTTCATCCCTTTTACCTTTGTATTTTATGTAAGTTTTATATTGTACATAATTATTATTACAATAGTACACAGATATAAGTTAAGAATAAATAAATGTATAAATATGCATGATTTTCTCAAATAGTTATTTACTAATAAGACTGTGTAATCAAAACAGTTTGGAGAACAGAGCTTTAGAAAACATTAAATTAAGGGTGGGTAGGTGGTGCAGTGAATATGGGCACCAGCCCTGGAGTCAGAAGGACCTGAGTTTGGATCGGGCCTAAGACACTTAACGCACACACAAACAAAAACCTAGCCGTGTGATCTTGGGCAAGTTACTTAACCCCAATTGCCCTCCAAAAAAAAAAAAAAAGAAAACATTAAATTTAGAATACATTCAATTGACGGTTTGTGATCCATTACATAAGGAAAGCAGGGATCATGGGTTCAACAAAAACAAGTCATTCCAGACTGACCACATTTCCTTTCATGAGGGAATTACTAGATTTGTAGGTCAGGGGTACCTGGATTTTGGCTAGTCATTTGACAAAATTGTCCATGATATCTTTATGCATATAATGGTGGTGGTAGCAGTTGTCCTTCATTCTTGAAGAGGACCAAAATGATATCACTATATTGGGGTGGAGTTACAATGTGTCTGACTGTGGTTGATCAGACTAACAGGAACTCAAAAGGCTCTACCACAGTTTGGACAGAAATAATCCATATGAACATTTGGAGTGGAGATGTCTCTAAATTTGTGCATCTCATGTTGTATAGTATATTTGGTGTAGGGCTCTAGAATGCCATGGTCTTCAATCATCGACCCTAATCTATTAATATATATATATATATATCAGTTACTTTAATGATGGCATAAATAGATTTTTGAATGTCATAAAACTAGGAAGAATAGTTGCTGTTAAATGAAACAATCAATATCCTAAAAGGTATTGGTAGTGTAGAATGATGGATTAAATTTGATAATATGAAATTTAATAGGGAAAAAATAAAATCCATATACAGGGGTTCAAAAAATCAACTGCAGACATACAGAATGTGGAAAATGATATGCAACATCCCTCTCAAATCAGGGTTGATGTTGGATAATAACTAGATAAGTCTATGGGAACTCTGGAATAAGGACAGTTTTTGCTTGGGGTGGAAAAGGTGGGGTCTAAGTGAGGATAAGAGTAAATATAAATCAAAGAACCAAGGTGAATTGATGCTAGGATATCTAGGCAGCACTGAAATCCAAGAGGTTGAAATGAATGGGAAGATTGGTTGCCAGAACAAGGATTCAGGACCAACAAGTCCATACTAGTTCACTGTTTTTAAAATTCAGGGTGGGCTAGGGAGTTTATGATTTGTATGACTCAACCTGATTCCCCAAAGTTTCATATTTTTTTGTTGCCTGTGATCACCTTTTCTACTCAGTATTGATGTACTGGCATGGTCATGCTGATAGGTCTCCTCCTATTAAATTGGCTAAGTCATGTTGTGAAGTCAAGACTGCTAAGTCTCCTTCTGACTCAGCTACCCCTGCTGGGTTATTGGTTCATATGTATTCTCCAGAATTCTTTCTCAGAACTCAGGATCAGGACTAATGATATGTCACTGAAAAAAAATTCCTTAACCAATGATTATAAGTACAAATTGTTTTCTGGCTTCTATATTCTCTCCTTGGATTCATGTCCCCTAATAGTCTGCTAAATATTGTACACATGGCCCCATCACCACAATGAGTTGAAGATATACTTAATACTTCCCACCTCAACCCCAATCACATTATCCATAAATTCATCAAGGATGCCATTTATGTCTTCAAAAGACTTATTTAAAAAAATTAACTGCACAGGACCAGCCAGCTTTATGAGATTCTACTAGGAACATCTTCTCAAGACAACATAAACCTATTAATGACTTTTTTTGTCCCAGTCATTCAACTACATCCAAATCTTCCTGAATATACTCTTTTCTAGTGCATCTCTCCATCTTGTCCACAAGGATGGTATGAGAGATTTTGTGAACGCTTTGCTGAAATCTAAGTATGCTCTATCTACAGCATTCTATGACCTATCACTCTAATTTCCTTGAGGCAAAAGGAAATGAGCTTGGGCTGGTATGATTTATTCTCGATTAAACCCTATTGATCCCTTCCTGCCCCTACTTCCTTTCATTAAAATGTGTTAGAATTTTATAAGAATAGGAACCACATTCACTTGTCTATAGTTTTCAGTCTGAACACTATTTATCCCCCTTTTCTGAAAACTGGTTTATTTGCCCTTCTTTAATCCTATGGTACCTGTCCCATTCTACAAGATAGTTCAAAGATAACTGAGTTTACTAGTCACATCAGTCAATTCTTTTGGTACTATAGGATTTATTTCATTTCAACCTAGTGACTTGAACTTACTGAGTATAAATAGATACTGTATGGCCATCTCTTTTATCTTGGCTTTCCAATCCTCAGTAATCTTTTTTGTACTATTCTTTGTAGTACAAATATCATTCTCTTTAGAACGCAAAACAATCAAAATTTCAGTTATTCAGCCTCCTTACAATCCACTATTATCATCACCCCAAGTCCTTTTCTTTGACCTCCTTCTATCCTTTTTTTTTTAACCCAAAATAGCTTAAAAAAGCAAACAAACAAAACAATGGCAAAACACCAACTCTTTTTTATCCTTAGTAGTTGTTGGTGGCAGTTACTTCTCTTAGTCTTTAATGATTTTTGACATGACTCATATTACTCTGCTGTCCTTTTTTGTTAATCTATAGTGACATCTTTTCTTGCATCTTCTAAAGTACCCTTTTAAAATCTAAGTTTGTGCCTGAGTTTCCTGGGACCTTCATGTCACCCTCTTTTGGCGACTTCCCCTTCTCTTCATTAGAATTATTTATGTCTTAAAAATTTCATTGTTGAGAGTTTCTTACTCATTTGGGGCACACTCCATCTTTAAAATTCAACCCTAAAAAAACAAAAAATAAATTAAAAAAATTCAACCCCACTTTGTTTTCTTTGGTCCCTTTGAAATCTGCTCTCCAAAAATTTAGGGTGCATGTCAAACTACGTCTTGCTGTTTCATTCCCTAATCTAAATCTTCTTTTCCATGTGAGCCTCTCTGCCCCCAATCAGGTTTTTAAGTTTACGTATACAATTATATCTTCTTAATAGAGCATGCTTATGCCCACCCACTACGTCTCCTTTTTCTTTTGAATTAAGATATACCCCCCCCCCCATAGCTATATTCTAACCTTGACTCTCATTTCACCAATTTCAGTGGTACTTATTTACCCCATGCATTGGAAGCTCTAATTGACTGTTTGCTAACCATAATTTGCAAGTAGACACCTGGAGTCATGGGCTTTATTGCTGCCTTTGTAGATTTCTTTGTTTCTTGCAAATTATTGCTCTTCTCTTCTGCTCATCTTCCTTCTATGATGCTTCTAATGCTCTCTCTGATACCAGACTTATGACATCTATATGATCTGCTATCTCCTTCACTCTCTCGGTTTAAAGCCCTACTGATTAAGTTTACAAAGCCCTAAGTTAATAGGGGCTTTATCAGCCTTTGTTAAATACACTCCATGCCTGACAAGAGCTCATCATTCCTTTATTTTAAGTCATGGTCCAGAAATCTGAAGTCTGTTCTCAGGTAGCATTTTCTTAGCCAGCTCTTCACTTTCCAGTGCTATCTTTCTCTTTTAAATTCTCTATCTTCAATTGGCAGTAGTTAAAAAAAAGATAAAGTCATGAAAGCAAAACAAAACACTTGTGCCCCAAAGTCTCCATAAATCTGACTAATACCTTCTAGTTTCTTTATAGGCATCATTTGTTTTCCTGGAGTTGATCTGTGTGGATCAAGACAGGCTATTGATGTTGTCCCTTCTATACAGTCATGGAAGAGGCTTAGTTCTCTTGTCCCCTTTTTCTGATGAGCACTGGCACCCTGATAAGACAAGTGAAGAGCCATTGAAGCACTCTTAGAATCTTTTGTGAGAACTTTAGTTGTGTTACTGTCTTTGACCTGATCAGCAAGTTAGATCCAGCGAGGCATAATTGGCATTTTGGGAACCAGGTTGACAGCAAAATTGAAAACATTTGTGGGGGGTAACTTCTGTGTCTTAGCCATGCTTAAGTGCATTACTGCAGTACTGGGGTATACCAAACTGGATCTAACACATGATCTTTCTGGGTCTATGGCTAAATGTAGTGTATAGCCATGTTAAGTGATGTGCCTGTATTTACAGGGAGCAAAAGGTGATCTTCTATGATGACCTTTCTTCTATATGATGATTAGATTGTTCAGGATCAGCCAAACAATTCCCAGTATTCCTCAGAAAAAGGGGTGTTATGGGTAATGCTTAAACTGGTACCTATAAATATTTCCCTACTTGGACCTACAAGGTTTCTTGGGTCACTGATATGGATGGACAGGGACACTCTTTCATTATTCCAGCTATGGCTAGGATGCCATGGACTCTCTGGAGGTATTCACACTGTGTTTGCCAGCACCAAGTTCAAATGTTCACACAAATCCCCAGAATCCTTTATAACTGGAGTCCACAATATTTAGGGATATGGAAGTTAGTCTTTGAAAGGACTTTGGCAACCCAAAAGCACACCCAGAGGAGGGTGACCAAAATTGCAAGGGGACTTAAAACCATAAAAATCAATGAAAGGAATTAGGGGGTGTTTTGCCCACTGTTGACTTGGAGGAGGGTGTCATGATATCTGTCTTCAGGTACTTGAACGGGTTACCATATCAGAAGATTTAGAATTCAAAATCATCTTCAAAATCATAAATTCAAGCCTTTTCTTTTATTTTTTTAGAGGACAACAAAACCATTTTTACTAAGTAGTTAAGTGCTTCTGGGAATTAAAATTATACCAAATATTAGAATTTGATAGTTGGCTTAAAATAAATTTGGTGGATGATTGTTTGTTCTTGTAAACATGCCCAAATAAAATTAACATCAAATTTTGCTTTCAAAAGACATGATTTTGGGGGTAATATACTCTGAAGAATTATTTCTTCATATATACTTGGTTTGGATGTTCCTTCAAATGCCCACATATCTTAGTTCCTTCATAGACTTTTGCATAATTGGCTCTGAATGAAACAAATACTTAAAAATGACTTAAAGTAGCTCTTTCTAAATGTATTTACACATAGGAGCTTTTCCTCCACTCACAGTGTTGAACTCAAATTTGATTAGTTTCTATAAATAACAGAAATGATTGAATCTATCACAAGGATTTATTAAGCACCTCCTATGTTCAGGGTACTGTGGTAAACATTAGGAATACAAACATTTCCTATTGAAGTAGTTCACAATCTGACAAAGAAACAAGTACTTGTATAAGTATACATAGGAAAAAATATATCCACAATAAATAGAAAGAAGTTAGGGACGGAAGAAATTAGCATTTCAAGGAATTAGGAAGGACTTCACAAAGTCGGTAATGCTTGTTGTATGTTAGTCCTTCATTTTCAAAGAGGACCACAGCATCAAGGAAATGATGACATAACTTGCAGTTGAGTTTGATTTGAGAGAGGGAGGGCTGAGCTATATCTTGAAGGAAAAGAGGGATTCTAGGAGGCAGAGAGGAGGAGATGGTGCCTTCCAGGCATGATGGATGGCCGGTGCAACATCAAAGAGATGGGAACTGAAGATGGCAGCATGTGAAGAACAGAGAGAACACCAGTATGGTTAGATTGTAGAGTGCAAGGAAAGGAGAAATGTATAATAAGATTAGGAAAATACGTTGAAGTCAGATTGTGAGATGTAATATCTAAACTGAGGAGGTAAATTGAACTTAGAGACAATAAGGAAGAACTTAAGTTTGTTGAGTAGGGGAGTGACAAATTTATGCTTAAGGAAAATCATTTTGGCAGCTGTGTGGAGCATGGAATAGAGTAGGAAGACATAGGGACACTAATTGGAGGCTATTGCTATAGTCTAAGTGAAAGATGAGAAGAAGACGGTGGCTGAGTGAGTAGAGAGGACAGAACTGCAGATATTTAATTTGGAATCAATAAAATTGATCGGTCTGTTTGCATGTCTTCCTTCTCTCCCATGAGTGTAAATAGCAATAGTTTCTATTCCAACCAGAAACTTTAAGGGTCTTCTCTTCTCAGATTGATTCTTTTGTGAACACAGACTAAGCCATCTTTTGCCTCCATTCTTACCTAGCCTCTAATTATGAATCAGTATTGCCTCAGACAAATTGAGGCCTTGGAAAGACCTTAGCTTAAAAAGGCCCACTGCATCTGGGGCCATTGCCAATTGTCCTGACCCATGTCTTTTTTTTTTTTTTTAGAATTATGTACCCTTATGTTCAAGGTCTCTTTATTTATTTAACATGTAATTGTTTAGTATTTTATTTTTCCCCGATTACATATAAAAACAATTTTCAACATTCATTTTAAAAAATTGAGTTCCAAATTCTCTCCCTCTCTCCTCACCCCCCTCATTGAGTAGTACAGCAATTTGATACAGGTTATACATGTGTAATCATGCAAAACATTTCCATATCAGTCATGTTGTAAAAGAAAACATAGACCAAAGTAAAATACCCAAGAAAAATAAAGAAAAGAAAAAAGTATGCTTTGATCTGTTATTCAGGCTCCATAAATTCTTTCTATGGGGATGGATAGCATTTTTCATCATAAGTCCTTCAGAGTTATCTTGGATTATTGTATTGCTGACTATATCTAAGTTATTCACAATTGATCAACTTATAATATTGTTACTGTGCACCATTTTCCCCTTCTGACCTATGTCTTGCCACTGGATTCAGATGACTAGAGGAGGAAGTAAGGTTGAGGACTTTGCAAAGTTCTGCCTCCTTTAAATCTGGTTCATTTGCAAATTGAGACATCAACCTCCTGAAGTCATTGGTCTTATTTAAGAAGGAAGGACTAACAACAACAATAACTCTGTCTACTGGGCAGGCTTTTGTGTGAGGTCAGAGGTCTATGGATACTACATGGGATGTTAGGTAGCATAGTGGATAGAGTGCTAAACTTGGAGTAAGGAAGACCTAAATTCAAATCACAGAAATACTTATTAGCTATGTGACCCTATGCAAATCACTTAGATTCTTTCAGTCTCCATTTTCTTGCATCATTCCCATTTCTCTTCCCAATTTTTCCTCCACTTCTCTTATTTGGTTTTCAAAATCCTTCTTAAGCTCCTCTATAGCCTGTAACCAATTCATATTTTTCTTGGAAGTTTTTAGTGCAGAAGTTCTGACTTCCTTGTCTTCCTCTGTCCCCCAAAAAGGAATTCAAAGTCAGATTGCTGTGCTTGCTTTGCTTCCTTTGCCTGCTCATGTTGCCACTCAAATACTTGACTTTTGAGCTTTTTGCCACGGTAGAACTCTGCTTCCAGAGAGGAGAGCTTTGTCCCAAATTGCTGGGTTTTTTGCAGTGCCAGAGTTATTAGTTGGGTGCCCTCTCTGAAGCTTCCACAAGTTCTGGCACCTGGTAACTCACCCCACCAAGACAGCAATCCAGATCTAAGCAGGTTAAAGCAAGAGCGATACCCCCTCAGACTGGTCACTTGGTCCCCCTACAATCTGCAGGCCAGGAGCTCTGAAGCAGCCACATGGCAGAGGCTGCATGGCCACTGCACCTCAGCTGCTTCTCTCTCCAGGGGGTAGAGGCTGGGCAACACTCCTGGAGCCCCTGTTCCCACAAAGTCCACACTAACCTCTCACTTTGCCTTTGGCATTTATGGGTTGATAATTCTGGAAACCGCCACAGCTGTTGGTGATCCACTCTCCCAATGTCCCTCTAGCCATTGCTGGTAGGGGCCACCCTGAGGCTAAAACTGCAGGCTCACGTGGAGCTGGGCTCTGCTCACAGCACACTGCAATGGACACTTCCTATCCGCCTGCTGGGCTGCCTTCAGAGGGAGGTTTGTTTCTCTCTGTCCCTTTGTGGGTTATGTTAGTCTCCGTTTTATGTATAAAATGGGAATAAAAATAACATTTCACTGCACTATTGTAAGGATAAAATGAGATAACATGCAAAGTGCTTTGAAAACTTGAAAGCCCTAAGGAAACATTAGCTATTATTAATATTAATGTTATTGTTATTATCATCATTACATTGTTTGGTGTTTGAATCATAATGCTGCCACAACAGAGAACTCTGAAAAATTCTCTCTACCATACTGAGAAAGGATGAGGCTGGAAAGAAAAAAGATTTCCTCTGGGTGGGAAATGCCAGTAATGTTACCTTTTAGAGTCATGAAAAAATGTAAAAAGTACCTCCCGTTGAAAAACTGTGAGACCTGGGAACTCTGTTCAAGTGTCTGGGGAAGAGTTTTTCATTTGTGGGTATTGCTATTTTCTATGATAGTTCTTCTATCCAACATCACTGGATAAAAGAGTACCTGTTGGGGAGTAAGGCAGAGGAAGATTGGAATGGTAAGAGTGGGCTAGGTTATGAGAGACTATAAGTTCTGAAAATTCTATTTGTTTACTTCAGCCTGTAAATGACCTCTTTTTTCCCCTTCTTTGAGCATTGTGAACTGTGTACTTGCAAGGGAAATTGGTAACAAGACTATAGGTAGTGTCACATTTTGAAGTTCCCAGGTTTTTTAGATGTAGGCAAAGAGTTCAGGGATGTAAAAAAAAAACCCAGTGTTCCTGGGCCCTTCATGTCATGCGAAAGTCTTGGATGCAAGGGTCATGCACATCTTATAGTGCATTATTTACCTGTCTTACCTTCTACATGAAACTGAAAGTAGGAATTTTCCAATTTATCTTTGTATTCCTCCCAGAGCGTCTTCCAAATAATGGGTGTCCAATACCTTTGTTTGAGGAGGGAAGGACTGGATGATTAATATAAGAGTATAACCAAATTTATGAAGCAAAGGGAATCTGAATAAATACCATTTTTTATTCATAGATCTGAGATAATCACAATAATAGCAAACATTTATATAGCATCTAATATATACTAGGCACTGTGCTAAATGCTCTACAAATATTACCTCATTTTATCCTCCCCAAAAAAATACCCTGCCAGGTAGGTGCTATTATTATCCCTATTTTATAAATCAGGAAACTGAGGCAAACAAAGATTAAGTGACTTGTCTAGGGTCACATAGCTAGTGAAGTCTAAGGCCAAATTTGAACTCAGTTCTTCCTGATTCCAAGCCTATGTTCTACTCATTGCAACATTTTGTGCTTTTAAACTGCCTTTCAGCTCTACAGTGGCCAAGTAGCCATTGTGGTTGATGCCTGGGAGCACATTCTCTCAGTTGTCTACATAGTCAACCATACAGGTGAGTTTGTTCTTGGATGTGGACATAGTCTGACCCCTCAAGGTCTAAGATGGGACCCAAATTATTATTAGGAAACTTTCAAAAGAAGTTGAACAAGACATGTTCCTTGGGGAGGTGATTTCTTTCAGCAGGTTCTCTCAATCTAGGCACAACTAATTTCTTGATCTTTATTAATAGCATTTCTTATAAGCTTGATTGGTATCAGAATGACAGAGGAATAATCAATAAACATTTAGTAAGTGCCTCCTATGTAGAAGGCACTGTGCCAAGTACTCGGGGTAAAAAAAGAGGCAGAAGGAGGGAGACACTATGCAAATATATATATAATGTCTACAGGATAAATAGGAAATAAGAGAGGGAAGGCACTAGAAGAAGGGTTAGGAAAGACTTCCTGTAAAAGATGGGATTTCACTTGAGACTTAAAGGAAGACACGGAAGTCAATAGGTGAAGTTGAAAAAGGAAAGCATTTCAGGCAACAGAAACAGTCTGAGAGAATGTCTTGTTTGATGAATAGCAAGGAGGCCAACATCACTGGATAGAAGAGTACCTGTTGGGGAGTAAGGCAGAGGAAGATTGGAATGGTAGGAGTGGGCTAGGTTGTGAGAGACTTTGAATGTCAAACGACATTTTGGATTTGATCCTGGTAGCAACAGGGAGTCACTGGAGTTTATTGTGTAGAGAGAAGACATGACTGGACCTGCACTTGAGGAAAATCTCTTTAGCGGCTGAATGAAAGTGGGGTAAGACTTGAGGCAGGCAGATCCAGCAGCAGACTATTGCAATAATACAGGTATGAATTGATGAGAACTTGTACCAAGGTGGTGTTAGTGTTAGAGGAGAGAAAGGGGTATATTTGAGTAAAGTTAAAAGGTAAAATTTATGGGCATTGGCAACAGAATTGATACAGAGAGATAGTGAGGAGTAGATGACCCCTATGTTGTGAGCCTGAGGGACCGGGAGGATGGCATTGCCCTCTACAGTAATGAGGAAGGTAGGAGGAGGAAAGGGTGTAGGGGGACAAATAATGAATTCTGCTCTGGGCATGTTTACAGACTATCCTGTTTGAGATGTCTAGTAGGCAATTGGAGATCAGCAGAGAAGTTGGGCTACATGAATAGATTGGAGAATCATCAGCTAGAGATGACAATTAAATCTATGATAGTTGATGAGATCACCACATAGAGTAGTAGAGAGGAAGAAAAAAAGTGGAGCCTAAGCCAGAACCTTATAAAACACCTATAGTTAAGAGGCATGATAAGAGACCATAAGAGACTAAGAGTGTAAAGGTCAGATGGGCAGAAAAGAATTAGGAGAGAAGCCTAGAGAGAAGAGAGTATCAAGGAAGAGAGGGTGATCAACAGTGTCAAAGGCTGCAGAGAGGCAGAAGAGAACGAAGATTGAGGAAAGGCCATTGAATATGGCAATTAAGAGATCACTGGGAACTTTGAAAACAGCACTTTAGGTGGAATAAGATCAGAAGCTGGAATTAAGAAAAGAGTGAGAGGAAGGAAAGTGGAGGCACCTATTGTAGATGGTCTTTTCAAGGAGTTTAACTACAAAGGGCCAAAGAGATATAGGGCAATAGTTAGTGGGGATGGAAGGATCAAATAAGAGTTTTTTCAGGATGGGAAAGATATGTTTATAGGAAGTAGGGGAACAGCCAGTGGACAAGGAAATCCTGAAAATAAGTGACAGAGAAGGGACAACAGAGGAAGAAATCTATTGGAAGAGACAGACTGGAATGAGGTTGCTTGAGGAGGTAGAAGTTTAGCCTTGGTAAGGATTATTAAGGGCACTTCATCATGTGAGAAAGGAAGAGATAGTGGCAGGCAGGATTATTTTTATAAAATAAGCTCCATAAACTTATGCATCAAAACTCCAGATATTATTTTTCCTAAACTAATCTCACTTAATTTGCTTTCATCATTTTTTCTTTTGTAGATCTGAACTTCACAGAGAACAAATACAGTTTTCATGACATACATTGAGGTTTTATCTATATGTTGCCCAAATCTGGATTTTTATCTTAACAATTGACTGAATTGATTAGTTTTGTTTTGTCTAATGTAGATAGTCTGATAGTAGCACTAGGTAGCTTGAAATGGATAGAGCACTGGGTTTTGAATCAGGACGACTCATCTGCCTGAGTTTAAATGTGGCTTCAGATACTTGCTGAGTGACCCTGGTCAAGTCACTTAACCCTGTTGGCCTTAGTTCCTCATCTGTAAAAATAAGCTAGAAGAGAAAATGGCAAACCACTCTAGTATCTTTGCCAAGAAAACCCCGAAAATGGGGTCACGAAGAGTCAGACATAACTGAAATGACTTAACAACAGTAATAAAGACAGTCTGAGAGAGTTATTGGTATAATAGACCAGCTGACAGATCCCTAGGGAAGGCAGAAAAACAACAGTAATAGTATAGATGGATTCCATTGATGAGAGTTTCAAGAATGGCCATGCCATTTGGGGCTCATATTTTAAATCAGGAAGCTGGGCAGTCATATTTTCATAAACAAAGGCATTCTTTGTGGACTTTATTATGGATATGTACATTTATTATCACGGAACTGACATTTTAGAGCTGGAAGGAGCCTTAAAGTTTATCTATATTTTAGAGGTGTGGAACAAAGCAATACTACCTTTTAGGAGGCTTGGTGTAGCTTTTTTGTATACTTGTTTAAATCATTGTAAACTGAAAAGTAATTTTGATAATTCCTATAGGATTATAACAGAGTATGAGTGTTAAGATTGTTCTGGGAGAGTAAAATTTGGGGAAAGACCAATAACTGTTTTCTTTTTCTTAATCACAATGGCAGTGGCTGTATTAGAGGCACTCAGAGAAAGACTTACCTAACCTGTTTCTATTTTAAATGCTCTGTAACTAACTTGGACATGAGTCTGCTTTTCTGCAATTCATTTGCAACTTCAGTAAATGGGAAGGAATGAAACAGTTTTCTTGAGTCATTCTAATTCTTCATCATTTAAAAAACGTTGGTAAGTGTGAAGGAATGCAACTTTTTTCTTCTGTTTGCTTTTATATATAAAACTCTCTTTCCCCCCAGCATGCATGTATGTGTGTATATATGTGCATACATATATAGATACATATATGTTGCATATAGTTTCTATTGTCAGGGATAATCTGTAGCCTGACAGAGGTTCCTTAGGATCTTCTAAAGAAAGATGGCTCCTCATTTATGATCTAGTCTACCCTTTGTAAGATGAGGGAACTGAAGCTTAGATAAATGACTTGTCTACAATCATAGTTCATCAAACATCTAGTATTAGAACCAAGATCTCTTGACTCTCAATCTAATGTTCTTTTTTCTCTACCATGTTACTTTTTTTTAAATTTTTTTTTTTAAAGCAATTGGGGTTAAGTAACTTGCTCAAGGTTACACGGCTAGTCATTATTTATGCGTGGGTGCTCATTTTCTGAGGCCGAATTCGATCTCGGGTCATCCCAACTCTGAGGCCGGCACCCTTACTCACTGCGCCACCTAGCCGCCCCTACCATGTTACTTTTTAATGGAGCTTCTCTTCCTCTGAAGTCTGAGTCTACTTAAGGAAGAAGGCTGATTGAAAGAGTTGGAGGCATTGTTTAGATTTTTGTCATTCTAATTAAATAGTGAAAAATGATAAATATTTGGATTTTCATGCAGAGCTTTAATGCTGTTCATCATTACCATCATCCTAAACTATAATTATTTACTATGTAGCTATAGAAAATGTTCACAATCTAGGCAGCAGACTATGCCTGCTTTCTAAGGCTGAACCCAGCTGACTATAGAGAAGATTACTGTTAGCAGTCTGGGCATGGGATATATTCTTTAAATATGGCAACCCAAAAACAAGTAAAAATACAAAGTGACCCTTGGGCCTTTGTAACACATTTCTGCTTTTGCTGTGATTATGGCACAACAACAGAAAAGAAGGCAGAAGTCCTCAACAACGTAACCCTTAGGACCCTAAGAGTATTTGAATATAACTATGGGGTTGGTTTTGTTTTTTTTTTCAGGAAACTGAAATCTGTTAGTAGGTTGAAGTGAGCGAAGCAGCCCAGAGACTAGGTATACACATGTCTTATGTGAGAGGAGCCAACCCACATACTAATTAGTTTATAGACAGTAAGGTCCACCAGATGTTCCTCTTTGCCAATAATATTTTGTCAATTGCATCAAACTGTCCCATGCTCTCTCTTTTTTTTTTAAATTTTAGAATGCACCTTTTATTAAAAAGCCATGTTGGCTGATCAGGCCACATGGCGGGCTGAGCAGTGACCACCACATGTCCCAAGTACAGCAATAGCAGTAGCAGCAGCCAGAAACAGCCCGGATCTTGGGTAAAACCTCAGCTTATAAAGGGAGCCAAGGCGGCCAACAGTTAGGTATAAGCAGTGATTGGTCAGCACACACCTTGAAATTCCCACCCCTGTCCCAGAAGCTTGCCCACCTCTATGCAGGTAAGCTGAATGGGAAAGGGCGGAGACCCAGTGGGGGAGGGCGAAGCTGACTGGCAGTCTGCTCACTTCCTTGAGAGAGGGGGGTGGGGAAAACCAGGCACAACAATCCCCACTTCTTTTGTGTGTGTGTGTCAAACCCTTGACACCACCAGGCCGAATCATACAGGATAGTCAGCTCTGTTCCCAAGGGCTGGTAGTGGGGATCCATAACAATTAGCAATTTAACAGTTAATAGGGACTTCCTATAATCCAGGTCTTAGTCACAAGGAATAGGAGGGGACCACATTTTTCCATCAGTCCTCGAGTTGAATTTCTCCAGGAAAGAAGCTGTCCCAATAGAGGTCAGGTCCAGATTCTGGGGAAAGCTGTCTGCATCTGATGTCTTCTTTTTCAGATTCCAAGGCTCTGGGGGTAATCTTTAGATGACTAGAGTTCAAATGTACAAGGGCTCCCAGAAACATGATTTTACATATAAAGGTCCAGTTTTCTAGCCATGAAAGACTAGGTTCAAACAAATAGTTCAGTTTTCTTAGCCACACAGGGCTAGGCTCAGTTAATATAATGAGGTTTTTCTCACAATCTTACAAAATGACATGGTTACATTAAGTCAGGTACACAATTACATGTCACCATGATAACCAAGAAAACTTACATACAAACTACACAAGAATCATAATTAACATACAATTCCTTGTATCCCAGTGACCTATTTCATTTAAACAACACTTTTAAATCCCAGATGCCTCATATAGTTACAGAATTTAAAAAGGAGTTTTGCTTCTCCAGTTCAGATCTAGAAGTGACCAGATAATTTTGACCTAATATAAATTAGTACAATTACTTAAGAAAATCATACTCTTTTAAATGAGATCCATAATTGCTCAAAAGAATTCAGCCTAATTCCTATTCACACAGGAAATACCAAGTGGATGAAGAATGACTGTTGTTGAGACTATGAAATGCAGTTTTATGGAACTAGTCCATCAATATATATAACTTGAATAAATAGTAGATAGACTTAAGAAAAATGTACAATCAGGCAATCAATAAGAGCAGGAGATAACCAATGAACAATACAAGAGTGTCATTAGTGAACATGAAATGCCAAGACCTGGTGAGTTGGCCTCTTGTGGTAGATTTATTGCAAGACAAGAGTTAAGTTAATAAGAGTTCCCCTGAATGATAAGGTATAAACAAATTGAGGAGATCACAGATTCATTGAGGTAGTAGAATATCCTAAGAAAGCATGATTCCATTCTAGAAAAATTAGCCTTTGAAGTCCCTTCCCTCCAGGAAGGAAGGAAACAAACATTTACTAAGCACCCACTGTGTACTAGGCACTGTGGTAAGCACTTTATAAATATAATCAAGTTTGAGCTTCATAACTGAGATAGAAGTTAAATGACTTGCTCAGTACTACAGTGCTAGGTAAGTATCTGAGATCACATCTGAACCCAGATCTTTCTGCCTCTAGAGGCTGATTGCTCTATCTACTGGGTCACTTTGCCGCCCCATCAATCATAAGTTCTAGGAGTTTATAATTTAGTGGATAACCAACAACAGCAATGAAATTTAATAAAAACAATGCATACCAACATAATATATAATTATACTTATAGAACAGCCCTTAGCATCCTCAATGTATTTCAAAACATCATTAAGTGAATTGTTTGAAACAAAGAACATTTTCTCCCCATAAATATAACATTATAGACTGTGTTCCTAGTCCAACCTATAAAAACATAGATATTCCACAGCCTAACTATATACATCCACCAGCAAAGAATCCAGTTATCAGGGCTCTCCTTATCTCTACTACATTACAACAATAAAAATAAAATAAAATAAAAAAACTGTGACATTTCTATAGCACTTCTACAGTTTTCAAAGGAACTTATTATATACATTTCCTCTTTTAAATCTCACAATAATCCTGAGAGTTAGGTATTATATCCCCATTTTGCCAGTGAAGAAACAGGCAAATGGACCAGCTAGTCAAGGTGGAATTTAAGGTCTTCCTAGCACCAAGTGTAGCACTCTATTCACAACCTAGACACAATTATTTAGCCAACAAAAAATTTTTCATTTGGCTCCAGGGAATAGACCTTTGGTTGTGGGGTGTGTGTGTGTGGGGGGGGGCGTAGTGGGGGATATGACACTCATATCAGTGATATCTGCTCCTTCTTTGATCTGAAGGTACTGAAGAAATGATCAGCACTTAAAAAGGATATGAGGAATGGGAAAATGGAGGGAACCGTCACTGAAAATGAATTGTTTCTTACTGATAGAGTGAACCCTCCAACCATTCCTTTTGGAATGTCCACATTCATTTGCTCCTTGAGACAGGGGCTGCTGAACCAAGTCAGAAATTAACGAGGGTAGGAGGTGGGTGAGGGAAATTGTCTCAGTTAGACTAGGTCTACAGGAAGATCCAGTTTGCCTTTCGGAAGAGGACCCTGGGGCTAAATGAAGGTGGTGGGATGGACTGGGTAGCAATACCACTCAGCTTTGGTCACTCTTTAGCGTCAGGTACCCCTCTCCTTTAGCTGATGTCCCCCCAAAGTTTCCTATAGCCATAGCACCAGCTAGAAACTCCTCTTCATCCCTTGGGCCCCACCTTGTGTAGGAAATGGAATCTACAAGAGCTAGAGGGCATAGTTCCCTCTGAGGACCCTCACAATCCCTTGGTTTCCTGGATAATAGCCCTGTTTACCTTTAATTGTGTGCAAACAAGTCAAACCTGTTTAAGGCTCCATTTAAGGTCCTTAAAGGCCCCACACTCTGCAGATGGCTTACTGGAAACATTATTCCACTCCTAATTCTGTTCCAGCTTGTGTTAAAATGAGAGCATGCTAGCTCAGAAAACACGGGAGCACTTCTAGAGTTTAAGGGGAAAGGCAAGAAGACAGGAGAGAGAGTTCTCTTCCCCAGGGCAGTTTAGCCCAGCTTTTCAAACGGACAAGGTGTTCATAAATTGGGCAGAAAGAACGTTGGTTCCCGAGTTAGAAGACCTGAGTTCCCATCTCCCCTCTGATGTTTACTACTTGTGTTGATTTGGGGCAGGTCACTCAAACTACTCAACTATCAAATGAAGTAGGGTTGGATTAGATAGGCTCTTAGGTATCTTCGAGTTCAAGACTTGTGATTTGTGATTGTATGATTGGGAAATGGCCAAATCAATTGTGGTTGATTAATAGACTGCTTCATGAGAAATGATGAAGATGAGGATTTCAGGAAAATATGCTCAGTGCCCAGTGTCTTTGCTGCAGGTTGAGAGGCTACTGCATGGCATAATGGGTAAACAACTAGCATCGAAACCAGGAAGATTTAGGTTTAAATGACTCTGACTTGACAGATGCGGCAATTAAAAGCCAGTCCAAGAAAAAGGAGGAAGGGGAATAGGAAGAAGAGAAAACCTAAAGCTTTTAGAGATGGCTGAATCTGGAGAAGTTAGAGACAGAGGGTGTCTTAGAGGGAAAATTCTGAGAGTAAAGGTTCAAAAAGAGAAAAGAAGGAATGTAAGGAGCTGATAGAACCATGGAGTCTTAGAGTTGTGTACTTTAACTTCTCTACATGAATAAAAGAATCCCTTCTATGACTTCCCTAACAATGGGTGAGGATGTTTTCATAGTATCAATCCATCAACAAATATTTATTAAGCACCTACTATGGGCTCAGCAGTATGTTGTGCTCTGCGGATATAAATACAATAAAAGAACCAATACCTACTCACAAGGTGCTTACCTTCCAACCAGAAAACAACCCTATATTCAGAGCTGGAAGGGAGTTACTAATATTTATGATGTAATTTAAGTTTGCAAAGTGGAATCATACCCATTCATTGGCCAACTGACTCTTCCACAGGGATATCCATAGGCACCAGTTTTCTAAGCTAAATAAGATCTAGGAGGAACCTCACCTCCTTTTTCTTCTCTTCCCCTCTCCTTTTTTTCCTCTTCTTCTCTCATCTTGTCTTAAGATCATAGGATCATATGAGCTAGAAAGGATATTGGAGGCCATTGAGTTCAACCTCCTTGTTTTACAGATGAGGAAACCGAGGCACAAAGATGTGCCCAGGGCTGTATAGCCATTAAAAAACAGAATTTTACTTCAGGCCTTCCTGATTTCAAGTCCAATTCCCTATCCACCTTAAATAATGCCTTGCCCTCCCGCCATTTTATAGATGAAGAAACAAGCCTAAAGACACGTCCAAAGTCCTACAGATAGTCACACTTGCCCACAGCTAAGAGGGAGGAGAGGGGGGTGAGCATGTGTGAGGAGGTTCCTTCTTATTTGAAGCTCTTGAAAGTTTCTCAAGCAATATCTCCTTTTAAGTCCTCAAGTACTACCCAACCAGAGGGCTGTTTCACAAAGGACTTTTTCTCCCTTAAAAAAAAAAAAAGACTCCTCATATTACACTGTAAAAATGCTTTTCAGTCAATAAAAGTCCCTTTTGACTGAGCACATTTCTTTATGGTGTTTAACTTTTGTTCAGATCCTGATCTGAGAAGACTTGGTGGGGGACGGAGGATTTCCCAGAAGGAAGAGGAAAATCCTGAGATACCACTGAAAAACCCCACAATCAAAACCTCTTTATGGGATACAAACTCAGAGTTTTCCCTCTAAAAAAACCTTGTGATTAAAAAAAAAATACCTTGAACACCTAATAATAGGCCCCTGAAAGCTGAGATCCTCCTCTCCGCTTTCTAACCCTTGGGAACGCAGTTAACAAGAACGTATGTTTTTAATACACTGATTCTTAGCAACAAAGTAGTTCTTTAATTAGTACAAAACTTGAATAATGCATTACCTAGCATTGTATACAGCACACAACAGTCAGTTACTTGTACTGGCAGATTCTCTTACATATGTCACCACTGTACCTGTAATTTACTTTATTGCCAGTTCAATGTGCCAAGTTGTTTTTTTTTTTAATTTAAAGCTTTTCCCAACAGTCATTTCATAGGACCTCACTGTGTAGTATTAACTCCACCATAGAATTTAGCGCTTTCCTTATTAGGAAATTACCACTAGACAAAGAGAATGTCCCAAGACTTGTCTCTACTTTGCTCATCACCCACAGAGTGGCTCATAGGAGTAATTTCTTAGGAAGTTACTTAAACAGTTCCCAATAGGGCTTTGGGGATTCAAGAAAAGTATAGGTCAGTTGAGGTGATAAACTCCTTTTCAAGGCAGGTGTCCCACTCTCCCAACCCCTTGGAGAGAATTAAGTTACAGTCAAAAGAAAGCCCTAGAAAGGAGCGGGTAAGACTCAGTGTCACAGCAGAGGAAAGGTGAATGGTCCAAGTGTTATGTCATTTTCTAATTTCTCCAGTTCTTCTCTGTTCAATGGCAGCTAGAGCACTGACCCTGGAGTCAGGAGGACCAGAGTTCAAATCTGACCTCAGACACTTGACACTTAACTAGCTGTGTGACCTTGGACAAGTCACTTAGCCCCAATTGCCTTGCCTTACCCTCCTAAAAAACAAGGAAAAAAAGATACATAATGTTCTTTATTAGCAAGATTATTCTTTCCCAGCAGAGAAGTATGTAACTAACCTTTACAAATGGAAAGTATCTGGAAAAAAGAAAGCTTGACCATCTCCCTCCTCACCCTCCAATAATAATAATCTTGTTCACAGGTGTGGAGGCAAGAGGCTCTGAAATGAAAGAGGAAAGGAGAGATGGGGAGGGAAGGGAAAGAAAGAGGAGGAGGAGAGGGAAAGGAAATGAGGGGAAGCAGGAGGGGAGGAAGAACACAGTAGAGAGGTGAGGGGAAGAGAAAAGGATAGGGAAGGGAGAAGGGAGGAAAAGGGAAGGGAGGATAGGGAACTGGTGAGGGAAAGGGAGAAAATGGAAGGGGTGAGGAAAAGAGGGAAGAAGAGATGAAAAAGGAAAGGAAAGGAGAAAGAAAGAGAGAGAAGGCAAAGGAGGGAGGCTAAGAAGGGGAGAGAAAAGAGAGAAAGGAAGAGAGGAGGGGAAAGTGGGGGGGAGGGGGAAAGTAGAAAAGGGAAGGAAGAAGAAAGAAGAGGGGAGTGAAGAGAAAAGGGGAAGGAGGAGGAAAGGAAAGGAAAGGAAAGAGAAGTAGAGGGGGAGAAGGGACGAGAAGGGGGAAGAAAGAGAGGAAAGAGGTTTGGAGGAGGGATGAAGAGGAAAAAAGGAGGGGAAGAGAAGAAAAAGGAGGAGGGTAGTGAGGAGAAAAGAAAGAACCTAATTCATCTTGCCACACTTTAGTAATTCTTTTCACCACCTGGGTGAAAATTTTGTAGAAAGTAAAGACTACATTCCCTTACTCCTCACAGGATTTAAATGTGTGGATAATAGCAGCATTTTTTAAAAAAAGTTATTTGTCAGGACTTAAATCCACAGCTTTAGAGCATTTTGTTTGTTTGAAAGTCTTAGTTGTAGAAACCTAAGCCATCCATATTAAAGTGGAGCATTCCTGGCTTTGGTCTTCAGCAGCATAGCATACATAATCCTTTATCTTTGGCAAAGCTATTAGCTTTCTGGCCTTTGGCTGGTTGATGTATACAGTATCTATAGCTATTGCATGCAAATGTTCTCCACTGACTAGCAAGTTCTTTGATCCAACCAGCTAAACTTGATTTTCCAGATTATTCGGGAGACAAGGCACACATCTATCAGCTTTACAAGCCCTGGCAGGCTATCAAGACCCCTGCTCCCCTACTCCCTTCATCAAAATTAAAGGTAAACATGGAGCCAGTTCTCATTTAAATATGCAGCTTGGAGATCCAGCCTTGACTTTCCCAGTTGCTGCAGCGGCAGCAGCCGAAGAAAAACAACAGTTGAAGGAACTGCATTAAGTAAAAGGTTTCCCTGGCAAGGAGGCCAAACTAAATAGTGACGGCCAAAGCAAAAACATGCCTCACTGAAACTAAACTTTAGTCAATTCAGTCCCCTTAAAACAAAGGTTTTTTGTGATTTCAAAAGTGAACATTGTACTTTGCCCTGGCAGCCATTTCTGTGTTTTTGAATGATCCGATTATGCATAAATCCCAGTGCTACATGCCTTTCAGCACCTAAATCCCATGAGTGATTGGAAAACATTACTGAAGTTTTCTATATACAGTATCTGCCCCTTTCTTCCTCTTAACCTTTTAAAACATAAGCTTCAAGTGACAATGTTTTGACGTACATTGTCACTGTGTATTTTCTCTCTCTCTCTTTTATTACTTTGGAAATATTTATAGAAGATCAAGGAATCTACTTCCTGTTCACTGGGAGTTTGCATTTTTCATCACCTCCTTTCACTCATTTCCCACCATTTCTGAGTCTGGTGAAGCCTCCATGCTTTGGACCAGACTGAGCAGGGAAGAGGTTAGAAATGCCATTGTTGTCTGGGTTCTGCTGTTGGCCAGGCTTATAATTTGCAATAGGAAGACACTGAACTGAATTCAAAGGGTTCTTTTGAAATAGCACATTAATGCTTCTAGGTAACAAGGCTCAATATATTTGGTGAATGATTAGCTCATAAGAAGAACAGCACCTGAGTGGTACCATTGAGATTCAGGGTTTCAAGAGGGCTGGATTTGCTCACCTGCCCCTCCCCCTGGCTCCTCTGGACAAGTGATGAAGTAGTATTTTGGCACAGTACTCGGGCCGGAGTGTAGGAGTGATATTTCTTGGTGCCTCTTAAAACAAAGGATCCACATTAATTTCTGGGTGCCTTTTCTTTAGAATTGGAGGGATTCCATTGGCTTCTTGGCCAAAATCCCAAAACAGCTAATTACATTATGCCTTTCCAAAGGTTCCTCTGAAGTTTTAACAGGATCTTGTGGTATATTTATCTTGTCAATACCTGACAGAATTTGGTAGTCCCTTGTTAAGTAACTTCAGTAATTCACTTCAAAGCACGTCCATTGGAGGATTCCATGCAATAATACTTAGCTGAGCATGCCTAGGGAGCATAGTGACCTGGGAGGTGACAATTTGTCTACTGGAAGGATCTCCTATTACAGAGTAGAAGGTATTAACATGTTGATTGTACGTTATCTCTCTAGGGCCCAGTGGTAAATTCTAATTGGTCTTCTGAAGTCAACCCTGGGAGAAGGTTGCCAGAGGCCTAATGTGCCTGATGTGAAATCTATGAGATGATATCTGATTGCCTTATTTTTTCTTAGGAAGATTAGAACCTGAGAAAAATGACAGACTGAGTGAACTTTAATGGAAAAATATGCCATGCTATGCTGGCAAGGGAGGCGACATGGCAGGAAGACCTGGGCATTGAGGGAACAAAATAAATCCATCGCTTCCCTGGGATAGAACTACATAGAGTGTGATTGTTAAAATTTAACAAACGTTCAGTAAGGCCTGGGATGTGCAAGGCATCCAGGCTACTAAGATAAAAACAAAACAGTCCCTGATCTCAAGTGGCTTATATTCTACTGGAATTATGGTGATACACAAATAAGAAGATACCCAAAGACAAACTTTAGTTACCTTATGGTTTTTCGGTATCATATAATGGATAGCAAGCAGGCCTTCAACCTAAGAAGAGTTGGATTCAAGTTCCCCTCTCTGATAAACACTGGCTTTGTGACTCTGGGTGAGCATTAATTTCTTATTTAACTTCATTAACTTTAGGCCAGTGGTGTCAAATTCAAATAGAAATCTAATCCATACATAAGAACCCCTGAGGGCAACATATTGACTTAGTTTTCAGATGTAATATTACCTATATTTTATTGTATTTTTATTTAATTTGCTAAATGTTTTACAATTACAATTTAATCTGGTTTGTTATTGACTGAATGTTTGACACCTCTGCTCTAGGCAACTCTCTAAGTGACAGAGAAGATGCCTATCTATATTATATGATGGAGTTTCCTCACGCAGGAGTTCCCTATAAATATCATAGGTCAAGACCTATTCCTATAGGCTTGTCTTAGGCAGGTCCTAGACACTGAGTTGGTGAAGACCATTAATGGATGGCACTAGATACTTCTAAATCCAGACACACTGAGTATTTCACAAAGCTTCTAATGGCCAATCACTAATTTTGAGAGGTAGCTTATGATCCTGTCCCAACATATTCCTTAAATGGCTACTCCCTGTGCTCATAATTATGAAAAATGTTGGTCACCAGTGTTTCTTTTAGTGCTTCCTCCCTCAGAGAACACCCCCCACCCTCCCTTCTCCAGGGGCACTTCTATAAACCAGCAAACATCAATGAAAAGAAATATTTATCTTAGCCTATAAACTTATTAAGCACCTACTATATTCTATGCATTGTACTAAAAGCTGGGATTCACATATGAAAAGGAAAGACTGTCTCTGTCCTTAAAGACCTTGCAACCTAATGGGAAAAGACAATGCACAAAAAGAATCTGGAGAGGGGGTGAGGGGGGAGAAGATACCTGGTACAGGGTGCATGATGGAAAAGTCCAAACAAGCAGTATAGGAGGGTGGGAAACGAGGAGATGGTTGTCCTCTACTCTCTCCTTAATTGGAGATTTTTCTAGTCATAAATCTCTCTGATAACAGCCTTTATGCTGTTTCTCCTGAAGAATTTCTCATTTTCAATGTGTTTTAGCCCAGTTACAACCACAATTCTCTCCTGTGTCCTTCAGGCGAGCTTCAATTTTAATTCTTTCATAACTCATAGTCATATCGCATCACCAGAAGAATATTGATGTTTAAAAGATGGGCCTTTGATTCAGAAACAAGGTTGAGATCAATAAAAACACTATATAATTTCCCAAAGACAATCCAATCTACTCTCCACTTATTGAATTCTGGGCCCAGCTCATAGTCCAAGCAAAGCCAACAAGGATTTATTGGGTGCTTACAATGTGCCAGGCATTGTGCTAAGTGTTTAGGATAGAATCAATCAATAAGAAAACAATGGTCTCCACCCTTAAGAAGCTAATATTCAAATGAGGGAGACAATGTATAAACAACTATGTACGTACAACATGTATAGAGTGTAAATGGGAGGTAACAAGGAAAGGCCTCTTGCAAAAGATGGAATTTGAGCTGATTCTTGAAGGAAACTGGGAAATCAGGGAGGAAGAAGTGAGGAGGAAGAGTAGCTAGGCATGGAATACAGTCAGTGAAAAGGCCTAGAGGGCCACATGTATAATCCACACTACCGAAGAAGCTAAAATTGTTTGGATTGTAGATTGTGGGTTGTTCAGTCCTGAAAATTCTGATTTACTGGAGGGCTAAAGCCAATTGGTCATCTATACTAAGACTAACACCAATATGGCAAGCTCTCCAAGACTAGGGGTGGAGCACCAGGGCATCTAAGGAGGAGAGAACCATCCCACCTAGAAAGTGGAACAAGTAAAAGTCAATTAATTCTCATGTCAATTAAGAGTGCTGTTGGTCACTGCTCTTCTAGCCTGAGTGAGATAGAGTGATCTGGTCTTGGAAAGAATAAGGAGAGGAGGGGAATGGAAAGGAGAGGAGACAAGAAGAGACAAGAAGAGAGAAAAGGAAGGGAGAAGAAAAAAAGAAAAGAAAATAAAGGAAAAGAAAAAGGCACAGAGTAGGAGGTGGAATACCATGAGTAAAGGTCAGCACTGTTAGATTGAAGAGTGTTGGGGGAAGGAAGTGAAATGTAAGAAGACTAGAAGGTAAGAAAGGGCCAAATTATAAGGAACTTTAAATGTCAAGCAGAGCATCTTATATTTGATCCAGAAGGGAATAGGGAGCCACTGGAGTTTATTGAGTAGGGAGCTGACATGATTAAACCTGTGCTTTAGAATGATCTCTTTGGTAGTGAAATGGAAAACAGACTGAAGTGGGGAGAGATTTGTGGCATGCAGACTAGGAAGGGTTTGGGAGTAAATAAAATGAGTTCTGCTTTGGGCATATTGAGTTTGAGATATTTCTGGGATATTCAATCTGAGACGGCCTATAGGCTGTTGATTCCAGACAGGTGGTTGAGAGAGGTTAGAGGCGGGTAAAAAGATCTGAGAATCATCTGCTTAGATGTGATAATTGAACCCATTGAAGCTAATATCACCAAGTGAGAGAGAGTAGAGGGAGAAGAGAAGGCCAGGAAAGAGTCATAGGGTATGATATGGATGGTTGAAGAATTAGCAGGTGATACTTACAAGGGGTAGTCAGATGGATTAGAAAGGAGAGAGCAATGCTGAAAAAATCGAGAGAGGAGAAAGCAAGTAGGAGAGTGTCAAAAGCTGCAGAGAAGTCGAGAAAGGAGAGAGGTGATTTTTTAAAAGGCATTAGATCTGGCAATTAAGAGATTATTAATAAGTTTGGAAAGAGTGACTTCTGTTCAATGTTGAGATGGGAAACTGGATAGGAAAGGGATGGGAAGAGAATGGAAGGAGAGAAAGTGGAGGCACTGATTGTAGGTTTGTCCATGTCCAATATTTTAAAATGTATATATGCAAATATATATGCATGTGTGTATTCCAAGATATCATGTATATGCACACACATGTATAAGCTCATGCACATACGTGCATATATATGATATCTTGGACACCTGTGTGTTTATAGATATACACATGTATATTTAAGACATAGCTTACATATACATACATACATGCATATGCATGTGTTTATATACATGTAAGCAAATATACTATATCTTGGATCTACATACATACATAGATATACATATGTGTATGTCTAAGATATAGTATATACACATTCACACACATATACATGTATGCATGTGTATGTGTGTGTATATATGTATATATATATACATACATATATACTAGTATCAGTAAGAGAGAGAGAAGTGTGTGTGTGTGTACATACTGATGGACAAGTTCTACAGGATGTTTTCACAATTGGATATAATAATGTGGACAATGGACATTCTTCATCTACTTGCTTTACCTTTCATGGATAGTTATACTGAACACTTTTTAGTGATTATGGATTTCGTTTAGAAGACTCTACAGTATTCTGGAGCTGAATGAATCAGCCAAATGTCATCTGAAATCAGGAACATATAGAGGATCTAGCCACCTATAGGGAAACTATTTGGGTCTGGTACTTGATATCCTCCTCCTCTTCTTCCTCCCTCTCTTCCTCCTCCTCTTCCTCTTCCTTCCTCCCTCTCTTCCTCCTCCTCTTCCTTCCTTCCTTCTCTTCTCCCTCTTCCTCCTCTTCTCTTTCTCCTCCCTCTCTTCCTCCTCCTCCTCTTCCTTTCTCCCTCCTCCTCTTCCTTTCTTCTTCTCCTCCTCTTCCTCCTCTTCTCTTTCTCCTCCCTCTCTTCCTCCTCCTCCTCTTCCTTTCTCCCTCCTCCTCTTCCTCTTCCTTTCTTCCTTCTCCTCCTCCTCTTCCTCCTCATCCTCATTCATGTTTGCATGGTTTGCCACACTCTTTACATACACTATCTCATTTGATAGTCACAAAAACCCTGTGACATAGATACTACTATTTATTGTTATTCTCATTTAACAGATGATGAAACTGAAGATCAGAGAGTCAGAGAGTAATCACTTGCCCAGAGACCCACAACTAGTGAGCATCTGAGGGAAGCTTTCCTTTGTCTAGCATTCAAGGCTATCCACAACATGACACTACCCTATATTTATTGTGTTATTTCATCCTACTTCCCTCCATGTACACTGTACTCCAGCTAACCTGGCTTACTCACTGTGCCTTTCCCTCTGCCTAGAATCAATTTCCCCTTCAACCTGTTTAATCCTTATCCCTCCTTTAAACATCCATCTGATATTATCTCCTTTAGGAAACCTTCTGTATCCCCCTTGGTAGGTAATGACCTTTATGACATGTTATTATGTATTACAATTACTTGTGTATCCTAGTAGAGAGCTCTGTTAACAGTAAGGTCATATATTCTTGACTTAGTTGAAAATGCACATTTGTCCCTTGGAAAGGGAGAGAATTTCCTCAAATCTTTTCTCTTCAGTCAGTCAGTAAGCATATGTTGAGCACCTACTATGTGCTAAGCACTGGGGATACAAATACAAATTTTAAAATAAGATGGTGTCGGCCCACAAAGAGCTTACAATCTAACAGGGGAAAATGACAAACAAAAGGGAGTAGAAAAGTGGGGAGAGGAAGGTACCCAATGCTAGAACATGTTGGAAAGTCCCCCTAAAATCCAAGAGCAGTGTGCTAGATGAGAAATGGAGAAAAACCATTCTGTGACCCCTCTTTAAAGAGACACCCTGGAGCTTCTACAACCAAGAGGCATTGGGGAAGACTTCTTGCAGAAGGTGGGATTTTAGCTGGGGCTTGAAGGAAGCCAGGGAAACCAGGAGGTAGAGATGAGGAGGGAGAGTATTCTAGATATGGTGAATAACCTGAAAAAATGCCCAGAGTCTGGAGATAGAGTGTCTTGTTCAAAGAACAGCAAAAAAGTCAGTGTTATTGGATCAAATTACATGGAAAAGGTAGGAGTAAAGTATACAAAGATTGGAAAGGTAGGAGGGGGCTCAGTTGCACAGAGATTTGAATGTCAAACAGGAATTTATATTTGATCCAGTAGATGATAGAGAACAACAGGAATTTATTGAATATAAGGGTGACATAGATCAGTATTTTTTTCCCACTAACGTGGGAAAAGTTGCAATGGAGATACCAACCATCAGCCTATTACAATAATGTAGGCGTGAGATGATGAGGTCTTGCCCTAGAGTAGTAGCAGTGTCAAAGAAGAGAAGGGGGCACATAGGAGAGATATTATGAAGGTAAAATTGTCAGTAATTGTCAACGGATTGGATGTGGGAGGAGTGAGTGAGGAATTGAGAAAGATACCTAGATTGTGAACCTGGGTGACTGGCCGGACTGTAATACCTCTGACAGAAGTAGAGAAGTTTAGAAGGGGGCAGGTTTTGAGAGAAAAGATACCATGTTCAGTTTGGACACATTTGAGAGGCCTACAGGCTATCCAGTTTGAGGTGCCTAGCAGGTGTTTAGAGATTCAAGTCTGTAGTTTAGGAGAGAGTAGACCAGAGAATCATCAACATAGAGATGAGAATTGAATCCATGGGAATTGATGAGATCACCAAATGAAATAGTATAGAGGGAGAAGAGAGTTTAGGGCAGAGCCCTAGGGAACACCCTATTGAATACAGATTTGTTTACTAGATTGGCTAATTATCACTTTGGAGAGTATGGAGAACTGCTTCCTAGAGAGATGAGATGGAATGTTAAACAAATTTCAATATGTAGGGGGAAGGTAAGGATTGTAAACATAGAGTGCTCAGGAGGAAGGATGGTGTGGAGGGCCAAGTGGGGAACATAGGCAAGAGAGGGGTGGTGTTTAGGTTAGGCCCCTGTCCCCAGGATAGCCAGAGAAGGCTGGGGCAAAGAGGCAGCAAGAGCTTTGGAAGGTCCCAAAGAACAGGCCTGGTAGCATACTTTCCATGGAACGTAACATTGGAGGCAACAGTCATTTCTCGAAGCTAGGGATTTTAAAAGATACATTTCCCATATGCCCTTTTAAAATGAAAATTTAAAAAAAAGATATACTATAAGATTTCCTCAATGAGAGCCATAGGAATAAGAGATTATAATAATACTAAGATGTTTTAATTTCTAATACGGTATCAGTAGATATAATCTATGTAAACAAACATCCTTTGCGGGGTGCTCAATAATTTTAAAGGGGTCCTGAGAACAAAAAGTTTGAGAACCACTGGTGTAGTGCATTTAATAATCCCAATTATTTTGTTCATGACTACAAAACCTCATCTTTGTAAACGTTAGTCTTCTCCCAGTGATGTTACATGGCTACAAATCATGGAAGAATCATAGTAGTAGGAGACCCAAAGGGTAATGGATGGTGAGTGTAAATAAAGAGTAACACATTACCAAAGATGTGGGAAGGCTGAAGGGAAGAGAAAGAGGAAGTGAATTAAGCAATTACTATGTACTAGGCACTAGGCTAAGTATTTTTCGAATAATTGACTGGACATGAAGAAAGGGAAAGGAAAGAGTTAAAGATGTCACTAAGTTTAGGAGCCTGGTAACTTTAATAGTCAACAAAAATAGGAGAGTTTGGAAGAGGGAACATTTGGGGGACAAGGAGGAGGACTATGAATTTAGTTTTGGAAATTCTGAGCTTAGATTATTGGAAGTACATGCAGATAGAGATGTCCATTCTGCAGTGGGAATGCTGGACTGGAGTTCCATAAAGAGAGGATTCTGGAGATGCCCATTTGGAAGTTATTTGCATAGAAGTGATAACTAAGTCCATGAAAGGGATGATATTGCCAAGGGAGAGCAAGAAGCAGAGAAAAGGGCTGAAGACAAAGTCTGGGGATATGCCCACATTTGAGACCAGAAAGGGTAAAGATGAACATGTGAATGAAATTGAAGAGAAGTAGTCTGATAGGCAGGAAGCCAAGGAAGGAAAGACCAATAGGGAGAAGGGGGTTGGTTGACAGCGTCACAGTACTACAGAAATGTCAAGTGGGATGAAAGCTGAGAAAGGGCCAGTTGAATAAGGCAATTAAGTTACCAGTAACCTTGGAGAGAGCATTTTAATAGAGTAGTGGGGACAGAGGTCAGGTTGATAAAAGAGCTGGTTATAATAAAATTTGGCTTGGATGACTGCTTTTGTAATAAAGTGTTCTTCATTGATACTTTGGAACCATATCAAAACTGTGTGGTTCTTTTGTCAGAGAGTATAGGTATGTTTGTTTCAGTGCTTGGGGGCAGAAGCAGGGGAAGGGGTGACATACTTTGGTATTGATTCGGTCATTTCCAAAGTGGAATGATCTTCTAAGGCTATTGTGGGAAAATGACAGAGCAACTGTGTAAAAACCAAAATGGATGATGGTGTGTTTTTACTGTTACTGGAAGGTAGATTGTTGTATAATCCACCAGATTATGAACAATCAGAACAGAAGAAATGGCTGATGAAAACATATGGGACAGAAAAATTTTTGACAAACACATCTCAGCTAGCATTCAGCAAATGATCCAGAATTATGCTGTTTAGTCTTATGATAACTGGTTTCATTAAAAAAAATTAACTAGCACAGCAGTTTAGCTGATGTGTAGAATAGAACTGGCCTTAAACCTTTTGAAGGCAGATAGAATGTTCAAATTCTAAGAGACTTTAGAGGGATAATCAGTCACATCCCCTTATGTCACAGAAGAGGAAACCTTTTCAGAGGGGTTAAGTGATCTGATAAAGATTTTGCAACTAGATCTAGTGACAAAATCAGTTAGTCAGTTAATAAATGTTTATTAAGCCTCTATTATGTATCAGGCACTGTGTGAAGCAGTGAGGATATAAAGAAAGACAAAAACAAACCCCAAACCACAACCCCCCCAAAACTAGACCCTGCTCTCAATGAGCTCACAGTCTTAATGGGGGAAACAACATGTAAACTACAAAGGAGGTATATACCAGAGAAACTGGAAGTAAATTGCTGAGAGAAGGTACTAGAATGACCAGGTACCAGGTTTCCTGACACCCAGTGCTTTGCATTATACAAAATTTGACCTCTTGGCTCATTTTGATACAGAGTGGAGTTGGGGGAGTGGGGAAGGGAACAAACATTTATTACGTGCCTCCTATGTGGCCAGTACTATGCTAAATGCTTAACAAATATCTCATTTAATCCTCACAACAACATTAGGAGGCAGGTTCTAATATTATTACTCCTATTTTACATTTGAGGAAACTGAAGCAAACATATTAAGTGACTTGCCCAGGGTCATATAAGTGTCTGATGCTGAATTTGAACTCCGGTCTTCTTGACTCCAGGACCAGCACCTTATACAGGCACTGTGATAAACCAGATTACAGAGGATTTAGCAGGGCTGGGGAACCTGCTGCCTTAAGGCCCCATGTGGCCTTCTAGGTCCTTAAGGATGGCCTTTTGATTGAATCCAAAAAGATTTGTTCTGTAAAATTTGTATTCAGTCAAAAGGTCGTACTTAAGGACCTAGAAGGCCACATGGGGCCTTAAGGTGGCAGGTTCCCCACCCCTGGTTTAGAATAAGAGGAGAAAAATGAAGGCACCAACTGCAGACAACTTTCTTTTGCTTTTTTTTTTTTGGAGGGTGATTGGGGTTAAGTAACTTGCCCAAGGTCACACGGCTAGGTTTTTATTTGTGCCTGCGTTAAATGTCTGAGGTCGGATCCGAACTCAGGTCCTTCTGACTCCAGGGCCAACACTCTACTCACTTTGCCACCTAGCCACCCCTGCAGACTACTTTCTCAAGGAGTTTAACCAGAGAACCTTCTATCTCAACTCTATTTTTCCCTTTGGGAAATCTTTCACAGCCAACAGGGATGTTCCATTACGTCTGGTGTCACTTCGGAATATGTTCCACCATGCTCATCATGTATATGATTATATATCATATCATAATCATAGGTATATGAGGATGATGATAAATATTAACTTTTTTCAGCTTCTTTCGGTTTCTTCCAGCACCATTCAGATAATCCGGGGCCCCAATCCCCTCTTGCTGTTTGCACAAGTCTGTGATTATACGGCTCCCTATTACTCTGTTTATCTATTCATTTATACTGGGGTTTTTGAAAGGTTGCAAGTGGAATTTGTCCTGTAAGTTGTACATTAATAAGATAAGAAGAAGAGGAAAATTTTTTCTTTAGGGCCCCACACAGAATAACGAGTTTTCACATTGGCACTCTGCCTACAGAGAACACAGGAGCAGTATAGGATAGAAAGTTCTTTCACCATAAAAAAACCCCATCACCATGTCTCCTCCCACCTCCTAGCTACAATAAAATGGCTGCTGTCTGTTAGGCATGGCCTAGAGACCAGCATGTCCTTTCTGTTTTTGAAAGATCTTTGATACATAGACACTGCCATTTTAACATTTGGCCCTCATTTTTACTGACCGCATAGAGATATGGTCCATTGGTATGTTCAGAAGTATTTCCTCACAGAAGGAAATGAATTTTATTCTCCTTGTAAAAAGTATAGGTGGTTTGTATCTTTTTCTCTCCTACTCAATCTTTACTTTTATGGATTTATAGGTGTATGTTTACAGTAGTTTTTTTATTCCCGCTCCTTCCTTCTTTGCCTCTCCCTTCTCCATCCAGGCTTTGCAAAATTTTTATGTCTCAAAGGTGTCAGTACCTTTTAAGCAGGACAATCTGTGTGTCCAGACACTTAATATATGTCCCATTGGTTTGCAAATAAATCACAATTAAGATTGTGAATTTTTTTTTAATGAGGCTGTATGGTGTTGAGAAAACAGGGAAACATTTAAATATGAAAAACCATTGGTGAAAGACCTCTGGATTTGGAGTCAGGAGAGATCTGGCTTTGACTTTCACCTTTGATATTAGTTGCAAGACCATGGGCAAGTCCTTTTACCTTTCTGAGACTCAGTTTCTTCATTCTGGAGATAATAATACCTTTAGTGCTTACCTCATAGGGTTGGTGTAAGGATCAAATAAGATAATATAGGTAAAGTGCTATATAACTGACAGTTATTATCATTCCCTTATAATAATAACCATACTTGGCTTGAAAAGTTCTTTGATCTTAGGATCAAATGTCTGATATTGGTTTAAATTTAATCCCCATAACACTCCTCTGAAAATTAAATGGGTTGCAAGGCTTACTAGCTCATTTCTGAAATGGATAAAGAGACATGTTTTGCCTCAAACCAAACACATTTGCAGTGTGACTGATAAATAAAAACTTGATTCTAAGTTCACATCCTAAAGGTCTTAATGCACCTTACTCAATGCACCAAAAATTCATAGTGCGTTAGAGCTTAGGTCCTCAGAACTGCCCTTGAAGAATAAGTTAGGAATAAAGTAAACACTGGTATGTCTGGGCTGCGCTGGGTTAGAGTAAGAGAATCGGGGGAGGATGTTGGTTCAGGGGGTCAAATTGCTTCAGGGAGGAAGAAGAATCACTAGTTAATAAAAGTACATGTTGCCCAACATATGTCTAGGGAGCTGTTTAAAGCAACGATAAAACTTTTTTTAAAAATTAGAATAATTTGCTACTAAATAAATTGTTTTTCTTGAATTTAAAAAATAAACAAACCACAGTCACAGTTTGCTATCCCATATCAAATGTAGAATAAGTGTAAAGAGAGAGGGCTAACACAGATCTAGCTGATTAATACGAGGGAAGACAGAGACAGGATTCAAAACAATCTTGACAGACTAGAAAAATTGATCTAAATTTTAGGTGAAAATGAACCTGGATAAATTTAAAAGCTTGCACTTTTATTCAGAAATTGACTTCACAAATACAAGATGGGGATATAGTTAGATAGCAGTTTGTTTGAAAAAGAACCAGTTTTTTTTAAGCTGACTTAATGTGAGTTAAACAGCATGATACAGCAGCTAATGCTAAGACAATCTTGGGATACATTAAAAGATTACCTACATTAAAAAAGGCATAACTTCCAGGAATAATGAGGCAATAGTCCCACTGTATTTTGCCTTGGTCACACTACATGTTTGCTATTGTGCTTAGTTCTGCATGCTACAATTTAAGAAAGACTTTGACAAGCTGGAGAGTGTTTAGAGTAGGGCTACAAGAAAGGTGAAGGGTCTTGAGTTCATGTCATATTAGGATTTATTGAAGGAAGGGGTATGTTTAGCTAGGAGAAAAGAAGACTGGGGTGGTGAGAGATGATATATTAAACAGCCCTTCAAATGTTTGAAGACAGCTAGCATTACTCCCCATTCCAGTATTCTCTTCTCCAGGTTAATATTTAGACCAAAAAGATAGAACCAGGTGAAGATGGTAGGAATTAAAAAGATAAAAATTTAGCCTTGATATCAGGGGGAAAATATTCTGAACAATTAAAGCTGTCTAAAAATGGAATGAACTGCCTCAGGAAGACTCTTGAAGGGTCTTCCCTGGCCCTTCAAGGAAAAAAGGCTGACTGGTCACTTGTTGGACTATAGATGTATATATTGGACTATGGATGATTGGCAAGTCCTCTTCCGCCTTTGAAATTCTATGATAGTAAATAGGTATTAATATATTAGGTCCTTTGGACAGAGTTAAATCTATGACTACACTGGAAAAGTAGACCATGTCTTTTGACCAAATTCCTCTAAAACTCCTATAATCTTGTCTGCTGACAGTCAACATTTATTAAGATGCTTCTCCATTTGGAGCACCATACTAAGGGTAAGATGGAAGCAAGAGAAGGCCTAAAAAATCTTACAATACTAAGCTGAGCTTGCACCCTATATCACGCTTTCTTTAGACAACAATATGTTTTATTTTATTAGGCCAGAAAAGGCCCAAGTAGTTTTTGTGCATTGCTCAAGACACATAATGATAGCTTAGATTTATATGATCCCTTACTTTCAATACAATTCAAAGCACTTTCCTATTTATTATTTCATTTTTTCCTACTGCATCCTTGTGAAAGGAAGGACTGATGGCTATTATTATCCCCATTTTATAGATGACAAACTAAGGTTAAAAAGAGGCTAAGTGATTTGTTCGAGGTCAGGATCAGAGCAAGTATGAGAACTCCTGCCCCAAGCTCTTTCCATTGAATCTAACAAACCAAGGAGAGACAGAAGAATAGTCACAGGACAGGGCCTGGATCTATGATTTCAATGGTCCACCTGTACAGGTTGTCACTTCTCTGCAACTTGGGAATCTTTAAGAGTTTCCCAGTTTCCCAAGAAGACAGCTAAGTGAGGCAGGAGAGCTTGGGGCCTGGAGTCAGAAAGACTCATCTTCCTAAGTTCAAATCTGACCTTAGAGACTTATTAACTGTGTGACCTTGGGCAAGTCACTTAATCCTGTTTCCCTCAGTTTCCTCAGCTGTAAAATGAGCTGGAGAAAGAAATGACAAACCACTATCTTTGCCAAAAAAACTCAAATGGGGTCACAGAGTCAGACATAACTCAGTAACAACAACAACAACAATAGTTGCCTGAGAATTTAAGTATCCTACCCAAGGTCCCATAGCCAATTTGTGTCAGAAGTAGAACTCAAACCCAGTCATGATTTGAAGGTCAGTTTCCTATCTACTATACCATACTACCTTTCCATTTTGCCTGTAAAGCAGAAATTTCATGTAGTATGGCACAGTATTGGGGCAGTTGACTTGGATTCAGGAAAACTTTGGTACAAATCTTGCAGCTAACACATGCTGGCTTTGTGACGCTGGGCAAGTCAGTTAACTGTGGAGGATTAGATTCAGTTAGCATTAGAGTCCATTCCATTTCTAAATCTAAGGGTCTATAGCTTAAATATTAGGAGTTAGAGGAAAGGGCACTGAACAGCTGTAAAAATAGCTTTGGTTCTCTCTACCTTCTTGGTTCTACTACTATCCAAAACAATGTGTTTAGGGGCACGTTGCCAGTATAATGAAAAGAACATTAGACCAAGGGTCACTTGGCTTCTCATGCTGGTCCTGCCCCAACAAATCCTGTGATCCGAGGCAAATCACTTAAACTCTCTGAGTTCATTTTCCTCATCTATAAAATGGGAATAGCACTCTTTGCCCCCAAGGACTCTGCAGAGCTGTTAGGAGGCCAAATCAGATTAAGAGTTAAAAGGCCTTTGAACAGCATAAAGGCTATGTCAATCTAAGGTACTAATTGTTGGGTTAATGACGTGTATTCATGTGTTAACTCAGCACTTTTTATATAAAGGAATTCTCAATGTACCTTTTAGATCCTCCAACTAGAAATTACTTTATCTTACATTTAATATTTTTCTTTAACAAGCACCACTAAACCAATGCTCTGTCTCAATGCTATGTAGTATGATTTGTTGTAGCCAAAAACCTTGCATAGTAGTAATATCGGGCAGGAAGGAAAGAATACATTATGCAAATAATAGGGCAAAGGAAATTCAAGGTCTGGCCAAGCAGTTACATGGAATGGAATTTGATCAGGCAACTCCCCATCCCTAAGAAAAAATACAGAAGGCTCTTTCATGATGGTTGGTGGACAGGTCCTAGGGTTAACATCTGGCACCTCTGGCATTACTCTGCTGGCCTCACAAAAGACTGGGCATGGGGTAACTATTGTAATCAAAGGGAAGAGCACCACCTACTGATAAGTAAATCCACTTCCAACCACACCCTTGGAAGTTAGCCAAGTGCACTGAGGCTCAGTCTCAGGTCTGTTTCTTAGGTGGTATTTCTGTTCAGTTTAAGCATATGGTTCCTGAAGAGAACTGAAGATTCCCTATTTGCTGGGTCCCACGTTCATTTAGGATTTGAATAAAATATGATTAATATCTTTTATTTCCTTTGTGTATCAATCTCGAATCCACATAGCTTAAATAAGAGAATTTACTCTTATAGAGATTTCTTCAAGCATTTTCATTAAAATAGCAGTGTTGTTGGCCAGTCTCTGTTGGTTAGAGGATGCTTAACATCTTTTCTTTTCTGTATTGAGGGCTCATCTCTACAGATGAAAGTGAAGGGCCCACCCAGCCCCTCTCCTTTTTCGAGCTCTCATTTCAAGGTTTTGTCTTGTTTCATTTGTTAAACTTAAAAGTACTATTCCATTCACAATCTGAGAGAATTCAAGCAGTTGTTTCTCTCATTTCTTCTCAACATCTGTGCTAATGACGTTCATGCTGGCAGGATAAATGGCAAAGGACTATAAAGTAAGTTTAGAATTTGGCTGTGTTCGTTTTGTCTTTTTTCCATAGAGGTGATGATCTTTTTTAAAATATGAAAATCATAGGATCATATATTTATATCTGGAAAGAGGCTTAGAAATTAAATAGTCCAACCTTGTTTTACAAATAAGCAGCTGTTGCTCAGAGATTTTGAGTTTTCCAGTCCATCATCAATTGGACATCTCTACCTAGATGTACAATAGAATTTTCAAATTCAACATATCTAAAACAAAACTTATTATCCCTCCCAAAAGAAGCAATTTATCCCTACCCCTGACATTTATTTTTGTCAAGAATACATAACTGACATCCTTCTACCCTTCCAGGTTTATAACTTCAAACTTATCGACTTTTCATTCCCCCTTGATTTTTTTTATCCAATAAATGGCCAAGTTCTGTTTATTCTACTTCTGTGACATCCCTAGTATATACCCATCTCTCAGTTCTAGTTAAAGCCCCCATTAACTCTCATCTGAATCACTGCAATTTTCTCCTACATTATTTTCCTGCCCCTAGTCCCAGGTACCCTGTATTGAGCTACCAAACCAATGTTCCTAAAGCATGGCCGGGGGGGCAGGAACAACACGATTCCCCTGCTAAAGAAGCTTCAGGGACTCTCTGAACTTTGTTAGGTTTATTTTCGAATCCTCAGCACCCAGCACAATGGCTGTTATATAATAGTTTCTTAATAAATGCTGGTTGAGTGGAATCATATGACGGTGTGGATATCATACCTGTTGACATCAAATAATGATTGAAATCAACTGGCAAATCAGCCCCTCTCATGACTGTTCTCTTAAGAACACACTAAGATGGTCTAAAAAGAACTGAAGTATGTTGAGAAAAGACCTGGGAATAAGTCACCAGTTGCATATGTCACAGCAGGTTATATTCGATACTTTTGATGGAAAAAACACAAACATGCATGTAGGATCTATTAAGTCACACCTCATATAATATCACCACAACAAAAGTCTATGTGCAATAATGTTAAAAAATTATAACCACGCCTCCTCATTAGAGTGTCCCTGGTCCTGAGGACTCTAGTTCCTATTTTTTCTTCCAATGACTTTCCCTCTTCCCAGTTCACTTGGATCTTCTCCTGTGTTACTAACTGCTCCTTATAATATGGTTTTGCCTAAAGCCCTATTTTCACTAAACCAATTAATAATCTTAGGAAGGATATGCTTATACAGGAATATGATATACCTGAGATGAAAAACAATCTGTTGTTAGTGAAGGGACTAATAATAGATCACATTTATATAGCTCCTTGAGGTTTACAGAGCATTTCCTTCTAACAACCCTGCAAGGTCTATCATATAAGGATTATTAACTTCCTTTTACAAGTAAGGAAACTGAGAGTCAGAGAGAGTAATTGATCTGCCCAGTCTCTCAGCTAGTAAGTGCCAGTGCCAAGATTAAAACTCCAGTTTCCAGGTCTTCCTCTTTTCTCTGAACCACACCTTTTCTCTTAGAGCTCAGAAGTGGGAGAAAAGGGACTGAGATTTATAGAACATATAAAAGTGCCCAGTGAGGGGAAAAACACAAAGAAATTTAAAGGACCCTGAGGTATTGAATCTGGAAAAAACTGAGGGATGAGTTAACTGTCTTCAAATTTATCAAGTATAATTATTTTAAAAGAGTACCAATCATACATTCTCTCTATTTATAAGAGGTCAGAACTACATGAAATAGGATTAGATTGATCTAAGAAATTTTTTAAAGTTTCTCCTCCTCCTCCTCTTCCTCCTTCTTCTTCTCTTTCTATACTAGAAAGGCTAACCCCTTCATTTTACTGAGGACCAGAGAGGTAAAGTCACATGAGTAGTAAAAAACACAACCAAATTTGAACCCAAGATCTCTGGCTCCAGATACAGCATTATTCCCACAAAGCCTTTGAATATGTGATTCTGTGTCCTAGGAAGTCTCTTAAGGTGGGATGGATGAGGTCAGGTCAGTACTAAGCACTTTGAATTTATTGTTGCATTAAAAAAAAGGAACACCACAGAGTCATTCTTAGCATTGTGACATGCTAAGAATATATACATTATATTATTATATATAATATAATTATTATATTATATACATAAGCACCAAGAATAAAGGACATCAGGGGCGGCTAGGTGGCGCAGTGAGTAGAGTGTCGGCCCTGGAGTCAGAAGGACCTGAGTTAGGATCCGGCCTCAGACACTTAACGCACACACAAACAAACAAACAAACAAATAAACAAAACCTAGCTGTGTGACCTTGGGCAAATTACTTAACCCCAATTGCCCTTCAAAAAGAAAAAAAAAAGAATAAAGGACATCAGCAGGTCGAACCACCAAAAATGAAATAATAAAATAAGTGTGAACCACCAAAAATGAAATGATAAAATAAGTGTTGGGTTGCTATTCCTGCAAAAAGTCTGTGGTAAACCATGAGTTCGAGCTGGAAGAGCTCCAATCAGCAGTAAGGTCGTCAATCCACGTCGGTAGTCACAAAGAGAGAAAACGTTTTTCCATTTGTGACTTATGAAAGAACTGACTGTTCAGGTGCTACCCCCAGTCAGTGACTATTTCAGTAACAAAAGACAATGACACATCTTTCCATGAATGGGGAAATCAGTGACTGATTATACTCTTGTGGAATATTTAAGAAGCTCTCCCCCACATATTGTGGTGTGATACCACATCATGATGCAGAGGTGACCCTTGGCAATGGAAGGCTATGCTAGTTAAGCTGAAATTCTGGAAGGTTCTACAAAGCTGGAAAGGCTTCGGAATAGTTTCAATGATAGACTGTGTCTATCTTCTGAGAACCAATTTAGGTAAATTCAGAGAGGGTTGGTGTGACAGGTATTCAATAGGGGCCTGTCAACAGACCTGGCCTATCCTATGTGCATACCTGTACTCATCACAAGAGAACTGACCACCAGGATATCAGCTGTTTGGGTCACCGTCACCCAAAAACCCATTAAGTTATGGAAGGGTTGTATTCTATGTCCAGTGGAGGGGGTACCCACACTGACTGAAAAAGAAAAGTTTTTGAATTTTGAATTGAAAATGAAAATGAAAAGTTTTGTTGAAAAATACAGAGAAATGTGTAAAATAGGGTTGCCCTGGTGGAGACAGGAGGGTGATATAACAGCTAGAGAGGCTAGACATGAACTTAGAAAGATCTGAGTTCAAATCCTGCCTGAGCCACATTTTATCTCTGTGACCGTGGGCAAGTCACTTGTCTTTAGTTTCCTCATATGTAAATCAGGGATAATAATAGCACAACCTTAAAGGGTTGTTATGAAGATCATAAAGGGCTTTGCAAATGTTAAAAGTGTTGTTATATTTTATATATATATATATATGTAATATAATAATTATAAATAAATTTATAAAGTATAAAATAAATATATAATAATATATTATAATTATAAATGTTAATTATAATTGTATGTCTGAATTAACAGTAATAGATATCTTTGTGCCATATTCAAATTATATGGATATTTAAAAAATTGATGATGGCTATCGACCTCTAAATAACCCCATGTAAAAGTGATTTACATGGCCATTGCCCTGTGTCTCAGGGAGATCCTGAGGGATGAGATATCCTCCTCCAGCAAGCCCTTCTTTCCAGCTGTCTTCCCATTCAAGGACTTAGGCCTATGCCCCAAATCATCTACCTGGGGCAGGCAGCTCTCCATCAGCTTATACCATCTGAATCATTTTAGCTGTTCAGCCATGTCCATGACCCGATTCCACTGTGTAACTATCAATACAGTGTTGGCTAACTCTATAGTATAACTTTCTCATTGTGACTAATTTGAAAACAAGTATGAAATACCATACCAAATAACGTTTTCACTGGGGCACCTAATGTTCTCTAACCATTAAAGAGAGTCATTGTCATTGTCCCTAGTCAGTTGGCTTCCTAAAGAAGTGGGGCAGGCCAGGAAGAACAAGATTATCTGTCAAATTCCCCCAAAGACATCAGAAACTAGTGGATAGCTGATGCTTGGTCATAGCTGCAATTCTGCTGCCAGAATGATTTGGAGAATTGATGACTCAGCATCTAGCTTGGCCAAGCACCTTGCATTTCAGCCACTTTGAAATGAAGCAACTCATGGCAGTCATATCATAGCTACACTAGCCAGTGGCTAAGGATGCTTTCCTCCACTTCTATTCCAATACTAATTTTGTCTACATGACTAGGGGCTATGGTGTCACACACCATAAAACTGGGTAAGTATTGGTATTGGATGGTAGTGGATTTCCTTCACTCTTGCAACAGTACTAGAGTGAAACTTAAAATCATTCTACCTCAGGCTGTGACCTTATCAGATTTCATAAACTCAACAAGATTTGGCCAGGTCACTTTGAAAATGGCAGCTATCCAAGAAAAACCCAGGTGCTGCAGGAAGTGGAATTGATGATTCAGGCAGGTGTATTCTTCCTTATGAATCAGAGCTGACCCAATAGCTAATCATTGTGAGTGGGCACTTTGTAGTTCTTTTGAATGTGGAATGGAATTGAAGTATCAATCACTTTTGCTAACTAAAGAATTTTCACAAAAATGACTCTTTCCAAGCTTACCCAGTCTAACTTGATTCAATTCAACAAGTCTTTATTAAGCACCTTCCTTTGTACTGGGCACTGGGGATACAAACCAAAGAGAAATGTCCTCAGTAAGCTTATATCCTCTTGAAAATTTCAAATTGGATGAATAATCATATTCAACTCTCAGTACAATCCATCCACAAACATTTGAGTGTCTTGATTGAATACTTCCAAGATGGAAGTGAATTCCACTGTGAGAGAGCTAAAAATGAGATTTTTTTCCTCAGGTAAACCCCAGCTAAAGTCATGAGCCAGAGTATGATTATTAAATATCTGCTACGATTTAAATTGTATCTTTTTTTTTCGTTCAGAGTTTTGGTAAAGGACTATTGATAATATGTAAAATTCCCAATATCTTCTGTTCCTTAAGGAGATTGAACCCTGAATCATTTTCATGGATACAAATACTTTCAAATTTAAAGTGAAACTTTGTTCTTCTGCCATGAAAAGAGAAGTTTGAAACCAAAACTGCTCTGGGCAGGATATGTTCTCTAGGCATTTGAACAGAATCAAAATTGATACAGAATGGTGGGTGGGGTGCATATCTGGAGAATCTCATCTCTTATATGTACAGAACAATTAATACATTAGAATGAGCCCTGGCTACAGAAACTGATGACCAGGGTTTAAATTATGTCATTGATGTTTGTTATCTGTGTGAACATGACAATCATTTGGAAGGGCCAAGGGAAGGGAATAAGCTTTATGTAGCACCTAGCATGTGATAGGCACTGTTAAGAATTTTACAAATATAATCCCATTCCCTAGGCCAGGGGTGAGGAGCCAGTGACCTCGAGGCCACATGTGTCTCTCTAGATCTAGGGCCCATAGTTGAGGTCTTAGAGGGCCCCATGTGGCCTTGAGGCTGCAGGTTCCCCATCACTACCGTAGGCTTTGCTTTCCTTGTAGGTAAAAAGAAAAGAAGATAGGTTCCTTATAGTTGTAGATAGATGATGATGATGATGATGATGATGATGATGATGATGATGATGATGATGGTGGTGGTGGTGGTTTCGTTTCATGACTTCCCATTATTTTGGGAAAGGACTAAAGCAGAGTTAGAAGCATTATTTTATTTCTTAAGGGTATCTCTTACAAGGAAAAGCACAAAGTTAACCATGATGGCACCTCCCATCAGAGCATCTTCTCCAAATTCCCTTTCATTTCAGTATTTCTCCACAAAAAAACAAAACAACACAAGGACTTGAAGATTACATATACTGTGTGTTGATCTAAGATTAAGGGAAATTTTCACCATTATCTTTTCTGGACCAAGGTAGCTTTCCTGAGGAATTTCCCTTAAAATTTTGTTCCTATGTTTCAGGCTTCTCTTTGTTCTTCAAACATATTTTCCGCTTTAATTACATGATTAAAAATGCGTTGTTAACTGTTTCTGGTTTTGAAAAATGCTAAATTATAACCAGTAGGAATGGGCCAGTTTGATGGGATTAAAAGACTGACTGAGGTCTGACCTTCCGACTCTTCCTCCTCCCCCTCCTGGATACATCCTCAACATGCCAAAATCAACATGGCAAGATGAAGCTCCTTGAATTTGCTTCTCAACTCTCTTCATTTCCTCCTTTTCCTGGCATTAATGGAAACACTATTATCCTCCCCACTCTTTAAGTCTGAAATAGTGACATTATGTTTGGCACTTCCCTCTCCTTTCCTCCTAATTCTCAGGCCGTGATTATCAAACTCCTTTCCTGCCCCCTCCCACACCAATAACATTTTTATTCTTTCTCTTTGCCTCCTAGCTAACGCCTCAATACTTCCTTATCCATTTATTTTGGGTCAGTTACTATCCTTTCTCTTGGGTCCACTTACCTCTTTCCTTCCTCAATTTTGTTAAAAATAAACATGAATCACATTGCTCATAGAATTCCAGCATTGGAAGAAGCTTGAGAAGTTCTTAGGTCCAACCTGACCTGAAGCATGAATGCTCCAGCAACATCACTGAGAAATATCCCTTCTGCCTCTGCCTTCCTATAACTATTTTTCCCCAGTCTGACCACACCCTTGCTGGCTCAGATTCCATCCAAAGGACCAAGCAGGACCAAGTCATGTTGGAAGACTTTTCCTCCAATCTTCCTGACAATGTTACCTTAGTTTTTTTCACTCTTGGCTTAATGCTGATCCTCCCATCCTCAGCCCAGAAAAAGAAAGTCCAGCATCCTCCCTTCAATGTAACCCTTGGGCCCCCTTCTTTCTTCCCAAAAGTAATGGGCCAGACCTCTCCAGTCTTTCTCTTTCCACTTGCCAAGTTGACATAACTACTTACACCAATTAAATGAGCAGAATGTTACTGACCATAATCCTTCTGATAAGATCAAAGACCACCACATTTTATCATTTTCTTTACTTACAACTCTAGACTCCTGGGCACTGTCCTCTCACCTGCCAATACAACCTAAAGACCCATTAGTCTTGTCATCTGCTTTGAAGTTGCCTTAGAAACACCAGGCCCATCCATCTGCCCAACATCTGAACCTTTCTAGATATGTTGTCTCCCCCAACCAGAATATGAGCTGTTTAGAGGACAGTGGATTAGATTCTGTCACCATGGATTAAAGTGCTGGGCCTAGAGTCAGAAAGATCTGAGTTCAAATCTAGCCTCAGATACTTACTAACTATGTGACCCTGGGCAAGTCACTTAACCTTTTACCTCAGTTTCTACAACTGTAAAAAGGGGATAATAATAGCACCTACTTCACAGGTTGTTGTGAGGATGAACTATTTGTAAAGTGTTTAGCATAGCACTTGGGGTATAGTAGGTGCTATATAGATGTTATCAATATTATTTATGAAAACCTTGTGTTGTTTTTCCCATAATTTTACTTGAATAACTCTGTTGATTTCTACCCCTTTCAACTTCTCTAGTCCTTTGGGTTTTTTTTTTCCATGATCTCCCATTTAGGGTTCTTGTCTAGCACCAAGGATATGTCAACTTTAATGAACTCTGGCTTGATTCTTTGCAGGTAATAGTTACTCTTATTATGAAGGCTTGGACCATGTCCCTTCCTTCCAGGCATGTGCTATCCACATAGTCACTTTAATTGCCATTAATCACTGGTATAAATAGGGGAAGGACTCCCATCCCTATAGGGTCAGTAATTCAACACACAATTTACTATTTAGCATTTCTTTAGTATTTATAACTTTAATGTTATTTCTTTCTTTCTTCTTTTATTTTCAGATTTAAGCTAGCCTTTAAGAAAGAAACAATTCCCCTGGCAAATACAAATATATTTTTCCTGATATTTATTTGATGTCATCCTCCTTTGGCCAAGAATACATCATCTATCCATCTTGCTCTCTGTTGCCATCTTGATAGACCCTTGCGTCCTCTTTATGACATATTCAACACCACCAACAGATGTCATTTTCAGAGCGCTTTAAGGTTTGTAAAGCAATGTATAAGTATTATCTTTTATCTATTTATTCAGTCATTCAGTTATTAATTTTTCAAATTCTTTTTTAGAGGGAAATTTTGACTTTCAAGTTTTCTCCCTCCCTCCTTCCTCTCCCTAAGCAATGTGATAGCAATTATACAAGTGGAGTCATGAAAACATTTCCATATTAGTCAATTTACAAGTATTATCCCATTGTCCCAGTTTACTTGACCATGTACAAGGCCCTCACCCACTGTAAGCTACAGGCCTCTCTTCTCTAAAATGGAGACAATAATAATTAAAGGACTGGCTTCAAAGGTTGTTGTGAAGAAAGAATATCATAAAATGTAAAGTAACATGTAAAGATAAATTGTTTTAAATTGTATAAATTAGTATTTGTCCCATTGGTTTCTGATGTTCTTCTTTTTTCCCTTTATCCATCCTGTTCATTTACCATTGTCTCCTTCTGGACTTGGTAATCCTTCAATTCTTTTCACCTTTATCTTTTCTTTTGGTTCTTCTCCTTTCTGCATTTTCCCTATGATACATAGTTATACATGATTTTTTTATGTCTATTTTTTTCTCAAGTTCCTCCTGTTGTAGGCACTTTTGCTTAGGGACTAACACTTCAGTAATGCCCCAGTGTTATCACTAGTGAGGTGTTCCTTTTGAATCTGCACCTGCTTCTTGGTAAGAGTGAAAGTGAGATCAATGAACTGTTCCTACCTTGACTTGTTACCCAGAGCTCCTGCTGTCCTCATTTCCTGTCTTCTCTATAAGCATCAGGTGTTATCACTATAGTATATACTTCCTCTAATGGTAAACTTGATTAGAAAATTGGAGAAATCCCCACAAGGCAGCAATAATTACTGCATAGTGACCCCATTTCTGGTCTTGTTAACCTCTAGATGGTATTCTCTGACCCAGGATTTCCAAGAGTCATTTGATGGTGTTTTCTTATTAATATTTTAGACAGCAAGTCATATAATACTTATCTGCTTACCATCTGTCAGGCATTATACTAAGCACTGGAGATATAAAGAAAGTCAAAAGACTGTCTTTGCTCTCAAGTTCATGGTCTAATAAAGGAGATAACATGTAAACAACTATGTTTAAACAACATATCTACAGGATAAATTAGAAATAATCATGAGAGGGAAGGCACTAAGATTATGGGGAACCAGGAAAGGTTTCTGTGGAAGATGAGATTTGGAAGGATGGCAGGAAAGATAGGAGGTGGAGAAGAGGAAGGAGATTGGTTTCCTTTTTCCTACATGGAGGACATGTCAGTGAAAATGCTTGAAGGTGGAGTGTGGTGGGCCAGAAATTACAAGGAGATTAGTGTCACTGGATTGCAGAATGTGTAGTTTGGACAATACAAGATCTAAGAAGATTAGAAAGGTGTGGGGAGGAGCAGGTTATACAGGGCATGAAACACCAAACAGGTCTTATATTTGATCATAGAGATGACTTAGAACTCCTGGGGGTTATTGAGAATGGGATAACGTGGTCAGACCTGCACTTTAGGAGGATTACTTTGGTAGCTGAAGGGAGAATGGTCTAGAGTGGGAAGAGTTTTGAGGCAGGGAGACCCACCAGCAGGCTATTATACTAGACCAGGGATGAGGTGATAGTGGGAGTGTCAGAAGAGAGAAGGGAGCATACATGAGAGACATTACAAAGGTAAAATGGACAGGCTTTGGCAACAGATTATACATGGGGTGTAAGAGATAGTGAGGAGTTGAGTGTGGAGGACTAGGAAGATGGTGGTACCTAGGACATACGGAAGTCAGGAAGAAGGGAGGTTTTGGGAAGAAAGACAATGAGTTCAGTTCTGGACAGACTGAGTTTAAGATATCCACTTTGAGAAGTTTAATAGTCGTCTAGAGATGCAAAACATTTCCTTGTTATTCAATTTGTATATGAAGACTCAAAAGGAAGAAAATGAAAGAAAAAGTGAAAAATAGCATGCTTCAGTCTGTATTCAATCATCATCAGTTCCATCTCTGGAGGCGAATAGTGTACTTCATCATTAGTCCTTTTGGATTGTCTTGGATTATGTATTACTGAGAATAGCTAAGTCATTCACAGTTCTTCATTGAACAATATTGCTGTTACTATGTACATTGTTCTCCTGGTTCTGTTCATGTCACTATGCATCAGTTCATATAAGTCTCTTTAGGTGTTTCTGAAACCATCCTATAGCCCAATAACATTCCATTACAATCATATACCACATTTTGTTTATCCATTTCCAAATTAATGGGCATCCCTTTTTAATTCTTAACCACCACAAAAAGAGCTGCTAAAAATATTTTTGTACAAATAGGTCCTTTTACCTTATTTTGGATTTCTTTGGGATATAGACCTAGCAGTGGATCAAAGGATATGCATAATTTTATAGCCCTTTGGGGATAGTTCCAAATTGCTCTCCAGAATGGTTGAATAAGTTCACAACTCCACCACTAGTCCATTAAGTTTCCCAGTTTTCCCACATCCAACAGTTTCCTTTTTTGTCATATTAGCAATCTCATAGGTGTGAAGTGGTACCTCACAGTTGTTTTAATTTGCATTTCTCTGATTAACAATGATTTAGAGCATTTTTAAAATATGACTATATCTACCTTTGTTCTCTTTGTCTGAAAACTTCCTGTTAATATACTTTGACCATTTATCAATTGGGGAATGACTTGTATTTTTATAAATTTGACTCAGCTTTCTATGTATTTGAGAAATGAGGCCTTTATCCAAGATACTTGTTGCAAAAATTTCCCCCAGTTTTCTGCTTTCCTAAAAATTTTGGTTGCCTTGGGTTGTTTGTACAAAAACTTTTAAATTTTATATAATAATTTATCTATTTTCATTTTTTAATGCTCTCTCTATCTTCTTTAGTCCTAAATTCTTCCCTTATTCATATATCTGACATAAACTATTCCATGCTTTCTTTTTTTTAATTTTTTTTAAACAAATGCTTTATTAACTTCTGTTTTACATCATTCATTTCCGCCAGATTTTGAGTTACAATCATTTTCCCCCCGTTATTCCCCTACCCAACCTCCCAGAATAGCAGTCCCA